>JBBGZY010002201.1:217500-467511 GCA_037952925.1 Lithobates clamitans
ACATGTGATAGAAAATGTGCTCCAAGGTGTTTCCCATCATAATTAAGGGGTAGGGGGTTCAGGGTCCCCGGAAGCATCTACCCAAGAGGACCAGATTTTATCAAATTTCCCTGGGCATTGCCTACTTTCATATGTCATTCTGTATAGAGGGAGTACCAAGTTAACCGACCTTTTCCATGAGGCTAGAGTAGGAGGCTCTACCAGTTTCCATCTGAGTAAAATTTCACGTCTAGCATAATATAATGAGAAGGTAAGACACAATTTACTATACCTATCTCCCTCAACATCTTCCAAATGGCTGAGTAATAATATTTGAGGATCAACCGGTACATTTAAACCTGTGACATTGTCCAGTGTGACGAGTCACCTTTTAGAGTAGCTGACAAATATGAAGCCCCATCCAAAAAAAAAACTCTATGGTTTCCCAAAAGTCTACCCTTTTAGGAAACCAGATTTTGAGCTGAGATAATTATGCCATCAGTGTAAAGCACACTTAATGATTTTAGTGAATAAATAACTATATTAAATAGGTTTTTATATTTGCCTGGAGTTTAGCCTTAGCCACTTCAGCCCCGGAAGATTTGCCCCCTTAATGACCAGGCCATTTTTTGCGATAGGGCACTGCGTTGCTTTAACTAATTGTGCGGTCGTGCGACGCTGTACCCAAACAAAATTGACGTCCTTTTTTTCCCCTCAAATACCATATATACTCGAGTATAAGTCGAGTTTTTCAGCACATTTTTTTTTTGTGCTGAAAGTGCCCCCCTCGACTTATACTCGAGTCAAGCACTTTTCTGCAGCAAAAAATTTCATTTTCCGAACCAAATTTGGGGCCCCGTATCTCAGGGCCACTTTGTGCTAGGAACCCCAAATTTGGTGTGCAAACCCACCACCTATCCAAAGCTGGGGTTCCTAGCACTAAGTAGCCCCAAGATAGGGGGCCCCAAAATTGGTTCGGAAAAGTGCTTGACATTTTCTGAACCGACTTTGGGGCCCCGTATCTCAGGGCCACTTGGTGCTAGGAACCCCAAATTTGGTGTGCAAACCCAGTGGAACTGGTACCATAATATATCCGAAGCTGGGGTTCCTAATACCAAGTGTCCCTGAGATACGTGGCCCCAAAATCGGTTCAGAAAATGTCATTCTCTGCTGCAGAAAAGTGCTTGACCTTTTCTGAACCGATATTTGGGGGCCTGTATCTCAGGGCCACTTGGTGCTAGAAACCCCAGCTTTGGATATTTTATGGTGCTAGTTCCACTGGGTTTGCACACCAAATTTGGGGTTCCTAGATCTAAGTATCCCCAAGATACGGGGCCCCAAATTCGGTCAACTGTGTCCATCTGCAGCAATGTCATTTCGGGACCCTTTGGGTTCAGAGACCCCAAATTTTGGCTGCAGCTAGGGGGCATCTAGGAACCCTTAACTAACTAGTTTGAAGTTCGGGGGACCTATGGCTGCAACTGGGCACAGTGAGGCATGCAAATGGACACAGTGAGGCTGCAAATGGGCATTGTTGACCCACTTTTCCATCTACAGTAGCTGTGCACTTCTCACCCTCGTCTTATACTTGGGTCAATAAGTTTTTCCCATCGAGTATATACGGTAGTTTTCTTATGGTTAACACTAGGAGTGATCAAGGGGTTAACTGTGTTCCCTAGTGTGTGTGTTTTAACTGTAGGGGGGATGGGACTGTCTAGGAGGAGAGAGAGATTGGTGATTATATATAGTATGAACCACACGATCTGTTTCCTCTCCCCTCAGAGAATCTGTCACGAGCGATCGTGGGTGCCCGGCGGTCATCCACCCGCCGGGCACTCGCATCGTCTGTGGGCTTGCGCGCCTCTAGTGGCCAAGAGGCAAAGCGACGCAAGGTAACATTGTTTCGCCCAGCGGAGCCATTCTGCCGCAGTAGTATGGCGGCGGCTGGTCGGCAACCAGTTAAATATACATTTTTTTTTTTTTTAATTGTGAAATCTTTTTTTTTTTTAAACATGTTTTTTTTTTTTTTCAACAGACTTGTTGTTTTTTGCTCGTTATTGGAAGGAGATGAGAGACCCTTATATGGTCTGCCACCACTTTGCAGTGTTCTACGCTTATGGATATGTACTGGTATGTCACCATTTGCAAGTACAGTACACAGCGAACAGAGAAAATGTGACTATAACATTTCATAAATCAGGACTAACCTATTTACATATATATTATATGGCCAAATGTTGGTGGACTCCTGACCATTCCACCTCTATGAGCTTGTTGGACACCCCATTCTAATACCATGGACATAAAATGGAGTTGGTTCCCCACAGCTTTAACAGCCTACACTATTCTTGGAAGGTTTTCCACAAGATTTTAGGTGCCACTGGGAGTTTTGTGCCAATTCAGCCAAGAGAACATTTGTGAGGTCAGGTGCTGATGTTGTACAAGATGATGTGCCTCGCAATTGCCATTCCAGTTCATCCCATAGGTGTTCAGTAGGGATGGGGTCAGGGATTTCTGTAGACATTTGACCATTCTCCACTATGAGCTTGTTGAGAAGCCCATTCAAAAATCATGGGCATTAAAATGGAGTTGGTTCCCCACAACTATAACGGCCTCCACTCTTCTGGAAAGGATTTCCACTGGAATTTTTGGTGCCTGTGGGAAGTTTGTGCTCATCCAGCCAAAAAAAATTGTGAGGTCATGTACTGATGTTGGTCAAAAAGATTTGACTTACAATGGGCATTCCAATTCATCCCATAGGTGTTCAGTAGAGTTTTAAGATCAGGGCTCTGTGTAGACACCTGACCACTTCCCCCATGAGCTTTTTGGACATCCCATTTCAAGATCATAGGCATTAAAATGGAGTTGGTTCTCCTCAACTATAACAGCCTTCACCCTCCTATGAACGATTTCTACAAAATTTTTAAATGCCTGTGAGAATTTGGGGTTGATTCAGTCAAGAGCATTTGTGAAGTTAAGTACTGACGTTGGACAGGAAGACCTGGCTCACAGTTGGCATTCAAATTCATCCCATAGGTTTTCAGTAGAGTTGAAGTCAGGGCTCTGTGCAGAACACTCAAGTTCCTCCACACTAGGCTCATCAAACCATGTCTTTATAGAGTGGGCTTTGTGCACAAGGGTACAGTCATGTTACAAGAGAAAAAGACCTTTCTCGAAATTGTTCCTACAAGTTTGGAAACACAATTGTGTACAAACATTTTCCTTGTGCCTTGCACGGAGAACCCCTTTACTCCATCATTTGAAGGGGTGTTCATGTACTTTTTTGCCTTATATTAAGTGTAATGGTCCAGAGTCCACATTCTGCAAGGAGAAATGTTTGGAGGGGGTGGGGGCCAAGGTACATGGATTGCCATAACAGAGTGAAAATGAAAGAAAATATCATCAGAACAGGAATAGAGGGGAAATCTTCTTTTGTGAACACTAATTCTGGTGACAGCCAGGAATTACTTCACTTTGGAGGGATTTCCTTTCACTTTCTATTTTGGCTATAGGACAGGAAGTGAAGGGAAATGTATCCAAAGGAGAAACAGATGACAGAAAAACCTGATGGGTTATAACCATCCTGACTGGTTCTTAGTCATTGCATCTGACAACCTACATCTTTTCTGGGGGTGAAACAACTATAGAACCACTATTTTTTTCTTCTTTTCTCCACTGTTTATTGATGCAATTGCTAAATAAGTAATCGTTTTACTTTACAGAACCGAGGAGTGCTGCCATATTTCGCCAATTTTCGGTTGATATCTGAACTTTCAACGCCCTTTGTAAATCAGAGGTGAGAATTCTCCCTTATTAGGAAAATTGCCAGATAGCAAAAATTAAAACTTGTGACAAACCTGGGGAAATTTAAACTGAGAATAAGATGGCAAAACAAAAGCACAGAGGTTGGCTTAATCTTAAAACCATCAATAGATCCAGTGGTATGGGTGGCTAAAGTTATATGTACAGTATATTTTTCTATTGTACTTGGCTCTATCCCCTCCCACCTCCTGAGCCTCCTTATTGGCCCTTTAATGTGATAGGAGAGGGCAAACTCAAGCACGACTGGGAAAGGTAAACCAGATCCTCACCCCAGCGTATATGTCATATTTCCTTTTTAAAAAGTTGATCTAAATATATAATTTTTTATGACGTGTATTTGTGCTGCAAAGCAGCAATTCTGCATTTCTTGCTTATGCAACAATGACGTTAGTGTATCCCACTCCCCCACACATGCGCAGATGTGCCACATGGCTCCAGGTCCCTAGTTAGCCCTGTGCACATCGGCGAATGCACAAATTTTCCCGAACAACTGCACATGTGCAGGTTTCCCACGCACGCACAAAGACAGGCTATTATGAAACCCTCAAACCTTTACTGTCTTTGCGCATGTGCAGGAAATCTCCTGTGCATGCGCAAATGTGCCGAAGGACTCTGCTAGGATCCGAAGGCCAGGCAAAAAGCCCTTTGGCACATCTGCACGTGCACCATAATAGTGACATCAGAGTAGGGGTTGGTGCTAGTACAGAGGAATTGAAGTTCTTCTTTAAGATTTGTATATAACTTTAGCTGCTTAACTTTAGCTTGCATGTACTGATTTATTTGGCATGAGGTTTTTACTAAAGACAACCTGTGAATATGTACATTTTCATCATCTCCAATTCCTAAACATTTCAGTAGGTGATCAGTTTTTTGGGGGTTTTTTTGCCTGAAAAATGTACTTTTCACTGGATACAAAAAGGAGAAGGTTTAAATATCTTGTTAAGATCAGCTGATCATTTATATGTCTCCTACCAGGCTCCAGGCATTTCTAAAATCTGATGTACAGTATATTCACATTTTGGTGATTTAGGTATCTTTCCTTCACCATAGGTGGTTCTTCGATGTTGTCGGGCTGCCACGTTCCTCCCGGCCTGTCCTGATCAATGGCCTGGCAATGGCTGTCGTCTTTTTCATTGTTCGAATTGCCGTCATTCCAAGCTATTACTCACAAGTCTTTGCCACGTTTGGCACAGAAGGTTACATCAAGCTTGGCACTGGCCCACAGGTGGCGTGGATTGTCTCCTGTATCATCTTGGACATTCTCAATGTCTACTGGATGTATAAGATTGCAGCTGGATTTTACCGAGTAGTGACAAAAGCCAAACCTGGAGGCAAGCCTAAAAGGAACCATGCAGATTGAGAACATGTGAACTCCCGTAATGTCCCACCTGGCAAGAGATATTCCAGATATTAAACCTTCCTGTGGAAGTGACCACTTCTTGTGATACTTTGGAAAAGCCACCTTATTCGTCCTAGTTTTTTGAATGTATAAGCAAGATGCCTTTTGAGATACATTTTAATCAGTGTTTTTTTAATGCTAACCACTGTGCAAAATTGTGGTACTAATGCCAGTTACTTGAATCTGTCTGACAAATTCTAGAAATAAACTTTTCTGTAGGTTTTAAGCTTCCATGGTCAAATGTGGAACTTTTTGATAAATTGGGGTAAATAGGAGCCCTAATTCCACCAGGAAAGACCACTGATCACAGCTTTAATGAAAAGATCATATCTTGAAATCAGTTAACACTGCCAAATGAAACCAGTACTACAAAGTGCCAAATTTTTGTTCCTTTTTAGTAGGACAAGATTTCAGGACTTCGAGTACTAAGTAGGGAGTCTTCGGGTAGTGCTCCTTAAGAAATATGCAGATAAGCCTAACCACATAAAGAAAGGTCTTTGGGTAAATACCATTTTACATGGTAACTAAGTGTCTCACCCACCTTCTAAAGCATCCGGCGCTTGCTAAGCCAGAACACTTACATGTGGAATGGTATTCTTTCACTTTATTTAGTATGTGGCTCATTGTTCTTGGCAGCCTGTGAAACAAAGTATGCATATTTCCCCTTACATTTTTTTTTTAAATAGTACACTAGTGTCATTGAGCTTGGTAGACTCAATGGGGTTTATTTACGGAAACTACAGAATGCTAAATCTGATGCAGCTGTGCATGGTAGCCAATCCGCTTCTAACTTCAACTTGTGTCATTCAACCACTCACGCGGATATGTTTTATAGCAAAAATATTTTTTTAGTTTTATGTCGCAAAAAAAACCCAGTGATGATCAAACACCATCAAAAGAAAGCTCTATTTGTGTGAAAAAAAAATTATATAAACTTTGTATAGGTACAACATTGCATAACTGTGCAATTATCATTTAAAGTAGCGCAGTGCTAAATAGCAAAAAATGGCCTGGTCATGAAAGGGGAAAAATCTTCTGGAGCTCAAGTGATTAAAATTTGACAAAAAAAAAAAAACAGGAAGCTTATTGGTTAGTATGCACAGCTGCAGCAGATTTTGCACGCTCCAGTTTTAGTAAATGAACCCCACTGTGTCATTAGGGAGGAAGGCAATTGGGCAGGACAGAGTCAGAGGACACCGTGGCAGAGTTAGCAGGTTGATAGTTGGAACAGAAGCAGGCATACTAATCCTAAAGAGAGGCCAAGATCCAGACCAGTAAACCGAGCAATGGCTGACAATAGAGGTAACAGTCCAACAATCAGGATTAGTGCAGACAAGTACAAAAACAGTGCAAACAATATACAGGAATAACTTAAGACATGAACAGCCAGTCAGACAGACCTTTGTTTAGGGCATGAGCAAATAGACTAACCAATTGATCAGGCATAGGCTAAACATCCAGCAGTCTTCCAATGTGCTTTCCTGATTAGGGCAGGTGTGCGCTGCAGAATGCGGAGATGCACTGCTGAGGAACAAAACTAACAGATGGCATAGGCACAAGGATGTACATTTAGTTGGGGTAAAAAAAAAAGTACTACTTGTGGGTCGGGAAGTCTGTAGGATATTTTTAACCTAACAAGTGGTAGTAAGTGCCACTTAAAAATAGTATTTACCCAGAAGCATTGTCTCCTTTTGAAGATAGAACTTCTGAAAATGTCACATTCCTAGACTGTGTTCTCCTTCGAGATTGCAAAACAGATATGTGAATAGTTATATGTACTACATACTGGCATATGAAATCCCTTCTAACATTTTAGTACTTATTATTACCATGTTCTGGTGATATGTGCAAACTACTTTAAAAATAAATATGAAACCATCCAAACTGTCTCATTAAATTTCTGATATCACAGATAAACAGACATTTTGGGCTCGTTCATTCCACCTGCGATGCTCAACACAGTCCCAATGCAATAACAAGACAAATAGGCATGTTTTCAACAGTGGCAGTTGATCCCAATGTCTTGCGTAGGTGTGAGCTGGCACCACTGTTCACATGTGTCCGCATACCCAGTGGTTATCTGGGGTTATGGACGGATGTCTGAGCCTGGATGCATTTGCCTATTTGTCTATTTTTTTTTTTTTTTTGTCTATTTGTCTCTATCCAGGGTCATTCATTTATCCCACACTGCTGGAAACTGCTGGGTGTGTGGATAAATACAAATAGCAATGGTTCCTTTCAGCATGTCAACACTTTGTGCAGGCTGAGCGTCCACCGCTGTTTGCATACGCCAGTCATCCCAGCCACAAAACCCGCTGATTCTTCTTCTTTTTTTTTTTTTTTTTTTTCTTTTTCAGCTCATAAAACGATGAGGTACATTTACAGTGCCTAAATATTTAGCATAATTACAATTATACAGCATTCCCCTTCAAATCAATCCTGATATACATATTTAATAACAGACACAACATTTTTGATTACTGCTACTTAATGCCCCCAATGATCCTCTCAAGCGTTGGCTGCAGTAAGATCGGAAGAACACCATGCATCCCACATCTTATTATCAACACTGAAGAAATGGCTGCACTCCAAGATCCATCAAAATTCGTATTTAATGAACGAACATCCCAAGTGTTAGACAGTTCAAATGGTAAACGCGTCTACCATTTGAACTGTCTGTAACACTTGGGATGTTCTTTCATTAAATACGAATTTTGATGGATCTTGGAGTGCAGCCATTTCTTCAGTGTTGATCGTATGCGGAGGCGAGCCGAGGCAGGCACCCGTGATATCGTTAGGCTTCCTGTCTCACCTGGAGCAGCGAGTTCCTTTGTTTGGATATTCCACACCTTATTATACTTAGCAGGGCAACCTCTGTGTTCAAAAATACATTTTTCATAAGGCAATACCTGATTTACTAACCAAAGCCATGTACATATAGATGGAGGGGTGGGCTGAATCCACTTAAGTGCCACAGCTTTACGAGCCATAAACAGTGTCTCCATTGACATGGTCCTAGTATGTCTCGGCCACACCTCTTCATCCAGAACCCCTAGGAAACACTCCAGTGGGGTGCATGGAACAGAAATTGACAAAACTGCAGTCAATATCTCCGTCACCAGCTGCCAGTACCTCGCTATGACTGGGCAAAGCCACATAACATGTGCGAAGTCCGAAAGCAGGCAGGTACACCTAGTGTAGGTAGAGGAAGGTATACAATGCATGGCGTGCAATCGAACTGGAGTCAGATATGACTGATGTAACAAATAAAGGGGATCAATTTATTAACAGCCGGGCATACGGATAAATGAAATGAGCATGCTTCCTCCCAGTCCTCATCAGATAAATCAGTTGTTGCCATTTAGTGCGGACCACCAGCAGAGCCCCTCCAGTCGTAGCAGATAACAAATGGAGATATAAAGTTGATATAAGTTCCCTGAGACCTCAGCACTCCTATTAGTGGGAAATCAGAAAAGTCCGTGTCAGGAGTACCAAATTGAGTTGAATCCAAGTTGAAGATACCTGTAAAAGGTGGTTCGGGGCAGTTCATACTTCCTCTGCAAGCCATCAAAAGAAGCCAAAACATTGTCATCATAGATGTCATCCTGAGTAACCATCCCACTACATTCCCAGAAATCATAGTCTGTAAATTGCTTTAAATGAGGGAACGTCAGGTTATGCGAGAGTGGAAGAGCCACACTAGTGCCCTGAAAATCTGTGATTCTCTTGGCTTCCCTCCACACTGTATGGGCCAATGTCAAAATTGGTATATGCTGTTCCCACAGTGCCTCCAGAGCCACCAGCAGGTGCTTGATTTTAAGTACATATGCAAGATATGACTCCACCACCGCCGGCGTAGTCAGTCAAGTGGCACAGCTGCCCCACCAAATAATAGTAATATAGATTCGGCAAAGCCATTCCGGCATCTACCTTGGGACGCTGTAGGATAGAAAATTTGAGTTTCCACCTATTAGCCCAAATAAAGGAAATAAGTAACGTGTCCAGAGTTTAAAAATCGCTGATTCATGCTGCTGGAATACAGTTTATACAGATATTCATTGGTCTGAAGATGGCCTTCGATTACCTTGGGGTGTCTACCTTTCAAAAAGGATCATTTTGAGGGTGTTTAATACTGTTTTGGCATTTTTATTTTAACAGAAAGTAAGGAAATATATAGTTGCTTGACTGAGTAATTGTAAGTTAAACTATTACAGCAGTGAAACGAAAAAATAGGTTGGTGTATATACAGGCTGATACTCAATTGGAGCAGTACAGACAGATCTGGGGAACATTATAAAAATCTCACAAGACTGTGATTGTATTCATTGTAAATAGATATGTATAAACCTGTATAAACCCCAGCCTATTTTTCCATTTCAGTGCTGTGATAGTTTAACTGACAATTAGTCAAGCAACTATATCCCCAAAGTAATATTATATCTTTTTTTCTCTAGTGATCTTCCAGGATGGCACAACCTGAGAGATGACTGGTCCACCTGACAGGAAACAAAATCACCACACGAGGTTAAAAGGCCCCTCCCTTCCCCCTGCACCCCAGTTCTTGATTGTGTTTCCCGTCAGCAAAACGTTTATTTTTTGTCAGACCTGAAGCTGATAGTGGACGGTCCCCCCCCTGGGAGCTGGACGCCAAAGCCAGGGAGGGCTGCAGGTCCAGCCAGGGCTCAGTCCCTTCTCAGGGGGCCCCAATGGCCTGGGTTTTCCCCGGCAAGGAGCCTCCCGGGCACAGAGGGGTATCCTGGAGCTTCTGTGGGCACATAGCTCCTTCCTTGCCTTCCACCAAGTCCGGGTACATGGGAGCTGCAGGGGCCAGAGGGTCAACTGGAGTCCAGGCTGCTGGAGGAGAGGGCGTCTGTCTCCTGCAGATTTCTGCCCCATAGGGAATGCAGGTAACTCTCCTGTGTTAGGAGTGAGCGTTGTGGCTGGGTGGAGCAAGATGTTGCGCTTCCGTTTCCAGGTGGCTTCACTTCCGGTTCCGGTCTACGCCAAAATTGCGAGTCCGGAGGCACTAGAGGCCAAAACACCCCTTCCGAGGGCGGAACTCCAGCAAAATGGCGCCAATCAGCGGCGTCTTGTCTATAAGACCCCGGTGGAGACAGGCAGAGGCCCCACAAGCCCTCTCACCTTCTGGATCCTCACACAGGGCTCCTCGGTAACCAGCGGGGACCAGGTATGGAAAGAGGAGGACACAGCGGTGCCTACAACCCAGGAGGAGGCCACAGGTGGTGAGTCCTCTTCTGGCAGGTGGTGGGTTAAGAGGGGTCTTAACCACACTCCTAGGGGGGGGGGCAAAGGAGAGAGAGTATAGACTGTTAAAGTTTGGGTTCTTCTCGTTTGTCTCCTTAGAGCTCAGTGGCTCTAAGGAGAGGGCCCAAAAGGCTAAGGGAAAAAGCCCTCCTCCCCCTAGAACAAAAAGGTGTGGGTATTGCAATGAAAAGCTCCCACAAGATCATGTAAGGCCTTTTTGTTTCAGGTGCATACATAAATTGTCGGGTATGGAAACCTCACAGGTTATGAGGGACTTCCTTACAGTACAGTCAGAGATGATTTCTACGCTCCAATCTCTGAAGACAGTTATAGCATCTAAGAAAGGGCCTAGCGCTAGTGGCAGAGAGACTCTGTCCTCTAGAGAAGGTACTTCCTCTCAAGAAGGTACTTCAGACAGAAGTCCGAAAACCCCGCAGAGGCCTCCCCTCTCTGTTACTTTGAGAGTAGAGGAGTTTGAGGACCCGGAGGAGTCCGATGAAAGCTCATTAGAGGGGGAAAACTCAGACTCTGAGAGCCAGGATAGTGACAGCCCTAGCCGTAATAGACACCTTTTTCCCGTGGAGGACATGGGGCAGTTACTCAGGGCAATCTATGCCTCTGAGGAAATCCCAGAACCTCCAGTTCAGGCGAGAGCCAAAGATGTACAGGGGGTTGGGTAAACCTCAGTCCAAGGAATTCCCAGTCCATCAGACTTTGAAAGAGGTTATTTTGAGAGAGTGGAAGGACCCGGAGAGAAAGGTCCTTAAGCTCAAAACTTAGAAGAGGAGGTTTCCCTTTGGGGAAGAGGAGAAGTTCTTCAAAACCCCCAAATTAGACGCAGCTCTGTCACAGGTCTCTAAAAAATCTGATTTGTCATTTGAGGACTCGGGTAACCTTAAATACCAAATGGACAGAAGGGCTGAAATGCTGCTGCGAAGAGCGTGGGATGCCAATGCGGCAGCCATGGCTCCTGCCTTGGCATCAGTCTGCATTGCAAGAAATGTAGATGCATGGTTGGGCAGGCTTTCCGGCCATGTTGCTAGAGGGAGTAATTCCAAAGAGGTCACTGAATCCCTAGAGATAATAAGCAAGGCTGTGGCATATTTAGCAGATTTGGCAGTGGAAACGGTCAGGACTACGGCTAAATCAGCAGCCTCTCTAAACTCCGCAAGGAGGGCCGTGTGGGTCAAGTTGTGGGAAGGGGACCATATGTCCAGGTCACGGCTCTGCAAGTTGCCCTTTTGAGGGTTCCCAGCTTTTTGGGCCTGGCTTGGATCAGGTCTTGTCTCGATCAGCGGAAAAGGGGACAAAGTTTCCGGTAAAAGCCAGGAGAGAGAAGGGCAGGAAGTTTTTTCGTCCCCCCCTCTAACCAGGGCCAATTCAAGGCCAAGAAGGACTCAAATAGAAGGTGGGGGAAGTGAAAGAGCAGACAAAAGGGTGGCCTGCTCTTTTCTGGACCTAAAGATACCACCAAGCAGTCAAAGTGACGCCAGCGTCAAGGTAGGGGGGAGACTTTCCCGCTTTGTCCCTCAGTGGAGCAAGATCTCCGAAAGCCCCTATATCTTACAGATCTTGACAGAGGGATGTCGGATGGAACTTCTCTCCCCTCTCCCACAAAACTTTATTCCGACCCATCTCCCCAAGGCTACTTCGAGGGCAGCAGGGTTATTGGACAACTTGCTGGGATTGGCGAACCAGGAGGTCATCTTCCCCGTTCCACCGGAAGAGCTTTACCAGGGATTTTACTCCCATGTTTTTGTCGTCCAAAAGCCATAGGGAAAATTTCGCCTGATATTAAACCTCAGAAAGCTGAACAGGTTTTTGGACCAAAAGAGCTTCCAGATGGAGAGTATATACACTGTGCACAAGCATCTATTAAAAGATGCTTTTATGGCCACAATAGATCTGGGGGACACACATCTTCATATCACGATTGCTCGGGAACACCAATCCCTGTTGAGATTCGCAGTCCTTACAAGCAAAGGAATACAACAGTGGCAATTCCGAGCGCTTCCCTTTGGATTAACTGCAAGCCCAAGGGTTTTTACAAAGGTCCTAGCGGAGGTTGTAGCTTACCTGCATCTACAGCGGGTATCCTTTATATACCCTAACTAGATGACCTCCTGGTCTATGGGCAGTCTCTAGAACAGGTGAGAGTAGACATAGGCAGAGTAATCCTTATTCTGGAGTCTTTGGGCTGGATAGTGAACCGAGAGAAATCTTTTCTCGTACCAGCCCAAATAAAAACCTTCCTAGGATATCTTGTGGATGCAGGGGCTCAAACTTTTATTTCCAGTGGAAAAATGGTTAAAAGTGGTTACAGCAGTCTCCCCTTTAATGAAACCCAGGGACTGCTCTCGCAGGCAGATTATGAGGGTACTATGTTTGATGACCTCCTGTATTACAGCGGTTCCCTGTCCTCAGCTCCATTCCAAAGAGTTGCAGTTTTTCCTTCTATCCTCCTGGGACAAAAAGAGGGAGTCATTGGATGAAAAGGTGTCCATACCAGCAAAGGTAAGGGCCTCCCTAAATTGGTGATTGGGTCATCCCAGGATTACTACAGATGCAAGCGCTTGGGGTTGGGGCGCTTACTTGGGGGACCTCCAAGCACATGGAGCCTGGACTCCAACCCAAGCGAGCGCTCCCTCCAACCACAGGGAGCTCCTTGCAGTGGGTCAGGCATTAAAGGCCTTCGGTGGCAGGATTCAGAGACTAGAGGTCCAGGTCCTGCCGGTCAACGTGACAGCTGTCTTATCTGAACCGTCAGGATGGCACAACTTCCAGGAAGCTACTGAAACTGGCCTTGGATGTTCTAAATTGGGCCGAAGGAAACCTTTAGTCCATATCGGCGGTCCACATAAAAGGGACCGCCAATGTGGTGGCAGATTTCTTAAGCCAACAGCCTATCAACCAGGTGGAATGAGCGTTAAACCAGGACATTTTCCTCCAGATAGGTCAGATGTTTGGGATTTCAGAGATAGACCTTTTTGCCCACAGAGGGAACAAAAAGGTGGAGCGTTTTTTCTCTCTCACCAGCAAGGGGGGATGGATGCTCTGTCTCAGGACTGGGATTGCCACCTAGCATATGCTTTCCCTCCACTAGCCTTAATACCTCGGGTCCTACAGAAGTTGGCCCACTCACAGTGCAAGCTGATCCTGATAGCCCCTTGGTGGCCAAAGAGGACATAGTTTGCTACTCTCAGAAAATGGTCGGTTTCTCCTCCATTCCGTCTTCTGCCCAGGCAGGATCTCCTTCTACAAGGGCCAGTTCTTCACCCCAATCCGGGGGTCTTTCAAGTTGACGGCATGGTTCTTGAGAGGGAGATTCTCAGAGACCAGGGATGCTCTGATAGGGTAATTGAGACCCTCCTAGGTAGCCGGAAACCGGTCACCAGGAGGATCTCCTGAAAGATCTGGAATTGTTTCTCACACCGGTGCCAGGATAGAGAAGTTACTAATCCTTCGGTACCAGTGGTACTTGAATTCTTACAAGCGGGGGTGGTTCAGGGGATTGCCCTGAACACCCTGAAGGTACAGATAGCACAGATAGATTGTCTGTATTTCTGGACCAGAGGCTCGCGCTAGAACCCTTGATTAAGAGATTTCTGCTAGTAAGGGAGAGGTTAACTCCGTAAAGATTAATAGATTCCCACCATGGAATCTAACGCTGGTTCTGGAGGCGTTGACGAAAGCGCCTTTCGAACCAGCTCAGGAGATCTCAGTTAAATTTTTGAAGCTTAAGTTAGTCTTTTTACTGGCCATCGCTACAGCCAGAAGGGTAAGCGACGTGCAAGCCCTGTCAATTAAGGAGCCTTTTTTGTTGGTACTGGAAGATAGAGTGGTTCTGAGACAAGACCCACTATATCTTCACAAGATCGCATCACAGTTTCATAGATCTCAAGAGATAATTTTGCCCTCCTTTTGTGAAAACCCAAAAAATGAGAGAGATGGGAAAAATTTAATTTATTAGATGTCAGGAATTGTTTGCTGACATACTTAGAGTGAAGGACTTCAGGAAGTCGAATCGCCTTTTGGTTCTATTTAGAGGCCCTAGAGAGGGAGGGCAGGCATCTAGATCTACTGTAGCTAGGTGGATTAGACAGACAATAAGAATGGTCTAAGAACAGACAGGTTCCCCAGTACCAGTTAACCTTAAAGCCCATTCAAGGAGATCTTTGGCGGCCTCTTGGGCAGAAAGAGCTGGAGCCTCAATAGAACAGATCTGTCGAACAGCCACATGGGCGAAGCAGGACACCTTCTTGAAGCATTATAGAGTGGAACTGCTGTTGCCTCAGGATCTGACATTTGGAAGAAAGGTCTTACAAGCCGTGGTCCCGCCCTAAGGTAGGCCTTGGACTCCTTGTCCATCCTCTCAGGTTGTGCCGTCCTAGAAGATGACTAGAGAAAATTGACAGTTACTTACTGGTAACTGCTTTTCTAGGATATCTTCCAGGACGACAGGCCTACTTCCCACCCCTGGATTAATGTAAGTACTACGGGAAGAGTTTCTCTCTGTCACCCGGATAACCTATTACTTTGGGAGAACTGAGGTGCAGGGGGAAGGGAGGGGCCTTTTAACCTCAGGGTTTGATTGTGTTTCCTGTCAGGTGGACCAGTCCTCTTTCAGGTTGTGCCATCCTGGAAGATATCCTAGAAAAGCAGTTACCGCTAAGTAACCATCAATTTTTAGACAGATCTTTCTTTTGGTGGTATTTTTATTCACTTTTTTTTCACTATATAAAAAAAATAAACTTTGAAAAAAGCCGTTTTCCTTACTTTCTGTTAAAATAAAAATGCCGGGACAGTATTAACACTCCCAAAAATTATCCCTTTTATATAACAGATTGTAAGCTCTAACAAGCATGATTCTTACTGTATTAAACTGTATTGTAATTGTACTGTCTACCCTTATGTTGTAAAGCCTTGCATAAACTGTTGACGCTATATAAATCCCGTATAATAATAATATATACACACACATACTGTATATATGCATCTCTATGTACAGTGCATCTAGAAAGTGTTTACAGCGCTTCACTTTTTCCACATATTATGTTACAGGCTTATTCCAAAATGGATTAAGTTCATTATTTTCCTCAATATTCTACAAACCATTCCCCATAATAACAATGTGAAAGACGTTTGTTTGAAATCTTTGTAAATTTATTAAAAAATAAAAAATGGAAAAAGTCACTTGTACATAAGTATTCATAGCCTTAGTCATGACACTCAAAATTGAGCTCTGGTGCATCCTGTTTCCACTGATCATCCTTGAGATGTTTCCACAACTTGATTGGAGTCCACCTGTGGTAAATTTAGTTGATTAGATATGATTTGGAAAGGCACAAACCTGTCTCTATAGGGTCCTACAGTTAACAGCGAATGTCAGAGCACAAACCAAGCCATGAAGTCCAAGGAATTGTCTGTAGACCTCCGAGACAGGATTGTATCAAGGCACAGATTTGGGCAATGGTACAGAAAAATGTCTGCAGCATTGAAGGTCCCAATGAGCACAGTGGCCTCCATCATCCGTAAATGGAAGAAGTTTGTAACCACCAGGATTCTTCCTAAAGTGGGCTGCCCAGCCAAACTGAGCAATCGGGGGAGAGGGGCCTTAGTCAGGGAGGTGACCAAGAACCTGATGGTCACTCTGATAGAGCTCCAGCGTTTCTCTTTGGAGAGAGGAGAACTTTCCAGAAGAACAACCATCTCTGCAGCACTCCACCAATCAGGCCTTTATGGTAGTGTGGCCAGACGGAAGTCACTCCTCAGTAAAAGGCACACGACAGTCTGCCTGGAATTTGCTAGAAGGCACCTGAAGGACTCTCAGACCAATAGAAACAAAATTCTCTGGTCTGATGAAACAAAGATTAAACTCTTTGGCCTAAATGGCAAGCATGGTAGTGGCAGCATCATGCTGTGGGGATGTTTTTCAGTGGCAGGAACTAGGAGACTAGTCAAGAATGAAGGACTCACCGCTCCAGGTGGATAAATTAGTGCCTGATAGGACTGTCCAACCAAGTGCTAGCCCACCTCCGTGAGTAAGTAGATAAAGGAAGAAATGGCTGCACATTGATTGAAATCCAAAAGTGTTGTTTTTTTTATCACCAAGATGACATCAAAGGACAACACACAGGTCTTGTAGATGCGTTTCACACAATACAGTTGTGCTTAATCATTACAAAGACATATCCTGTTAAGAACACTTATATAGGGCCACAGGTGGTACCGTATTTATCGGCATATAACATGCACCCCAATTTAAGAGGGAAGTTTCAGGGAAAAAAAAACATTTTTTTTAAAATAAACCATTTTGAAGCAAAAAAATAGTCAGTGAGCATCAATGCAGCCTGATTAGTGCCCATCTGCAGCCTCAATGCAGCCTAATATGTGCCCATCTGCAGCTTCAGTGCAGCCTGATCTGTGCCCATCTGCAGCCTGAACTGTGCCCATCTCCCCCATCAATGCAGCTCACCTTCTCTCGTGTCTCGCAGGAATTCACCGAGCCGTCATCTCCTGTTTACTCGGCTTTCAGTTGGCAGTCACATACACCGTCCCACCATCAGCATTGGATCAGCTCCTGTGATAGACAGAACACTGGTCCAATGCCGGTGGCGGAGGCGGGACTGTGTGTGTGATGTGAGAGCCAAGTGGAGAGGAGATGACGGCTCTGTGAATTCCTGCGGCACTCGTCCCCCTCAGAGGTACGCTGTCAGCGTATAACACGCACCCACAATTTCCCCCCTATTTTCAGGGTAAAAAGGTGCGTGTTATACACCGATAAATATGGTAATTAAAATTGAGGGATAGATGAAAGAAGAAATGTACAAGAGACATCCTTGATGAAAACCTGCTCCAGGGCGCTCTGGACCTCAGACTGGGGCGAAGGTTTATCTTCCAACAGGACAAAGACCCCAAGCACACAGCCAAGATAAAAAAGGAGTGGCTACGGGACAACTATCTGAATGTCCTTCAGTGGCCCAGTCAGAGCCGAGGCTTGAACCCGATTGAACATCTCTGGAGAGATCTTAAAATGGCTGTGCACCAGCACTCCCCATCCAACCTGATGGAGCTTGAGGTCCAGCAAAGAAGAATACTGCCCAGAAATAGGTGTGCCAAGCTTGTAGCATCATACTCAAAAAGACTTGAGGCTGTAATTGGTGTCAAAGGTGCTTCACCAAAGTATTGAGCAAAGGCTGTGAATACTTATGTATATGGGATTTCTTTTTTTTTTTTGTTTTTAATACATTTTCAAAGACTTCATACCAACTTATTTCACATTGTCATTATGGGGTATTGTTTGTGGAATTTTGAGGAAAATAATTACCGTATATACTCGAGTATAAGTCGAGGCCCTAATTTACCACAAAAAAATGGGAAAAACTTATTGACCCGAGTATAAGACGAGGGTGAGAAATGCACAGCTACTGTAAGTGGAAAAGAGGGTCAACAATGCCCATTTGCAGCCTCACTGTGCCCATTTGCAGCCTCGCTGTGCCCATTTGCATGCCTCACTGTGCCCATTTGCAGCCATAGGTCCCCGAACTTCAAACTCAGTAGTTAAGTGTTCCTAGATGCCCCCTAACTGCAGCCAAAATTTGGGGTCTCTGAACCCAAAGGGTCCCGAAATGACATTGCTACAGATGGACACAGTTGACCGACTTTGGGGCCCCGTATCTCGGGGCAACTTAGCGTTAGGAACTCCAAATTTGTTGTGCAAACCCAGTGGAACTAGCACCATAAAATATCCAAAGCTGGGATTTCTGGCACCAAGTGGCCCCGAGATACAGGGCCCCAAAAATCAGTTCAGAAAATGTCGAGCACTTTTCTGCAGCAGAGAATGACATTTTCCTAACCTATTTTGGGGCCCCGTATCTCGGGGCCACTTGGTGCTAGGAACCCCAGCTTTGGATATGCTATGGTACCAGTACCACTGGGTTTGCACACCAAATTTGGGGTTCCTAGCACCAAGTGGCCCTGAGATATGGGGCCCCAAAATCTGTTCGGGAAATGACATTTTTTGCTGCAGAAAAGTGCTTGACTGTATAAGTCGAGGGGGGCACTTTCAGCACAAAAAAATGTACTGAAAAACTCGACTTATACTCGAGTATATACGGTAATTTAATCCATTTTGGAATAAGGCTATAACATAGCAAAATGTGGAAAAAGTGAAGCGCTGTATGTACAATCTCACAAGATTTCAATTGTACATGCATAAGATGCACGTATGTTTTACATGCTATGAAATACGACTTTAAAAAGTACATCATATAAGAGATATTATGAAATAAAATGTAACTGTAGTGGATAGCACTTTTGCCTAGCAGCAAAAAGGGTCGCTGGTTCGAATCCCAACCACGATACTACCTGCCTGGAGTTTGCATGTTCTCCCTGTGCCTGCGTGGGTTTCCTCCGGGTACTCCGGTTTCCTCCCGCACTCCAAAGACATGGTGGTAGGTTAATTAGATCCTGTCTAAATTGGTCCTAGTATGAATGTGCGTGTTAGGGACCTTAGATTGTAAGCTCCTTGAGGGTAGGAACTGATGTGAATGTACAATGTATATGTAAAGCGCTGCGTAAATTGACGGCGCTATATAAGTACCTGAAATAAATAAAAAATAAATATCTGTCCGGTTTTACTATGGGGCATTTTTTTTAAGGTGTCTTTCCACATACTAGCCTGTAGAGGTCACTGTTGTACTTTTGTCAATGATAAAATGATTATGTTTGCTGTAGATGTACCACTGAGACTATGCTGAGCAATCTCTCTTTCTCTCTTTTACTCCATCTCTTTCTCTCACTCCCTTTCTCTGTTTCTCTTTCTCTCTTTATCTCTCTCCTCTCTCACCCCCTCCCCTAATGACTCAAGATGTGTGCTCAATGACAGTAAACTCTACTTTCCTTTAAAGTGGATCCCCCACACTCCACCACTAATAAACCTGACTACCTAAATACATTATGCTAACTAAACAATGATGTCCTGGAACTGGAAAGCATGTAGGGAAGGCCATCTATATACCATGTTTTCCCGAAAATAAGCCCGGGTCTTTTATTAATTTTGGCAACCAAAAACAGACTAGGGCTTATTCTCAGGGTAGGGCTTGCTATTTAATCCCCAGTCTGAACAGAGTAAAAGTGCTTGCAAACTGCTAGAATCCTCGCCACCACAGTAGAATATAATGCAAAAGGTATATGCCTCTGCAATCCAACCGCATCACATACCTTCCCATAGCGCCATTCAGCGCTTCCGTGACCCGCCTGATCGGTCTTATCCGGCACGAGCACTGCAGAGGGAGGGGGGCCCGAGATCCCCCGCTGACAGCTGGGAGAAGAGGAGGAGAGCAGCGGGAGGTCAGCTGAGTGCTGAGCGGCGCTACAAGAAGGCATTTTACTCAACTACACTACAGAAACACACACCCTCCACACATAATACTGTAACAGAGAGGACTCCAGCAGTCCACAACCACCCTAAACTAGGGCTTATTTTCGGAGTAGGGCTTATATTGCAGCCCTCCTGGAAATTCAGGGTAGGTCTTATTTTCAGGGTAGGTCTTACTTTCAGAGAAACACAGTAAATAAGAATATAGAAAAGGAGAATGTACTTGGCTCTGAGAAAGGTGTTCACTTGGCCCCCTTGCACACAGAGCCGTCCAGCTGTAGTGCGTCCCTCCTGGCGTTTGACAGACTGCGACTAGGGGATGAATGCTGTACCAAGTGATACCTTATATTTAGAATCCTGTGCATTGAGGGACAAAGGTCATGTAGCAGAAGACCTGTGATCCAAACCTTCGTCCCTGATCGAACCTTCGTCCCTGATCGCATAGGGCCCCAAATGCGGCTACCACTGGGTGCAGCTTTCAGCCCCTTCCAGCCGCAGCCTGTCATAGATTGCTGATTCTTGTCGACTCCTGGGCGTTCAGAGCGTAAAAGGGATGCCAGGGCAGTCATGAAGGGGTTAAAACGGAACTTCAGTCTCCAAATCAACATTGACTATTTTTAAGCCTTATGCTGCTAGAATTAATAAATAGATAGGTATAATATATTTACTTGTTTTATTTTTTTTTTATTTTTTTTACATTTATTCAGTTACTTCCTTTTTTTTCCAGGCTTAGGCAAATGATGTCACACATCCCAGAAGTCGTCAGGAGGGGAGGAGGGGTTTTCTCAGCTAAGCACACCCTCCTGCTTGCATGCCTGAGCTAAAGGCAGATGGATAACAAGGAAGTGAAAAAAAACTCAGATGCAGTGTAGTTCCACTTTAAGGGCCATGTCATTTTCTTGTGAAAAAAAAAGGGCCATGTCAAATGGGCGTTTTTGCAGCGGCGGGTAGAAATCACTGATACCAGCGATTTGTAGCTAGCTAATTGAATTGTCGCTAAGGAGCAATTTTTTTCTGCTACAGGTAAAACTAGTTCTACATCATTAGGCTGGAAATCCCTGCACAAATTGGCCTTCAGTGATTTGTATCTAAGCCATAGAGAGGAATGAAGAGTGATCGTCGCTAGTAAGCTTATCACTGACATCAAAGGCTGCATAAATTTGATTGCCAAACTAGTGTGCAACAGATTCCTGTAAAATTAGCAATTCCACAGAAAACAATGATTTGTTTCACAAGAAATTGCTTAATAAAGGGAAGGCTAAATTTCCCATCTGACATGGCCCCGAGAACATTGTGCAATGCAGTGGAGTTTGACTGAAACATCTTAAGCTGGCCATAGATGAGCCTGTTTTGTTTATTCAATCAGCTGGCCCAATTCCTTTATCCACACATTCGAAGTGGATGGGGGAATCCTTCCACTGTGTCATTTTATTCAGACAGCAGGGAGACCTACCCCACTATCAGATTACTCGGATCAGTGTTGCAGGCTATAGACTGCAGCACTGATCGAGAGGAAGTGGATGAAATGTAGACCGCAGCTTCTGGGTGAAATCAGGTCAAAGGACTCCATCTCAAGCTTGCACTCCTTGGTCTCTTCGTGGCTCTAACCTAGATTTCTCTGCCACTGAAGTTCCTTGCAGCTTGGTTCTCAGCACAACAGTAGCCTTCAGGCTCTCTCTCTTGCTGTTCCCTGCATCCACCACAGCACAGCAGCATGTGGGCAGGTTGTTCAGCACACAGCCTTGTGCAATCAGCAGCAGCCTTCAGCACCCACTCAACACCCTATGTGCAGCTCACCTCCATCGCGTGGGTTTTTGGCAGCTCAGCTCGCTCTTTTTCCTGTGGCCTGCACACAGCAGCTTGAGTACATATTTCTCCCACTCTGGTTCCTCGGCTTAGCACAGGATACACAGCAGCAGCACATTCCAGGCCCATGGCAGTAGTTCTGAGCCCTGGCAATAATCCACCTCTAGCCTTGTCCCCCAGGCTTGTTGTATCCCCCCTCTCACCCCATGGGTCCTAGCAGATCCAGTGAGTGGGCTTAGCTCCTCCAAGCAAATCTGGTTCCGTCCCTGTGCTAGTTGCTAGGGATGGACATAGTCCCAGGCTGTAGTGGCAGCTAATCAAAGTCCTCCTCCCAGCTTCCTCTCCTCCCCCTGCGTTCTGTCGTCATTGGCAGGGAGAGAGAAACATTCTGTAGCCAGGGGCAGTGTTCTGCCAGGTAGCCTAAAGGCCGTTGTTACACTCTCCCCCCTTCAAAATTCTTTGGTCCCCAGAACAGCAATTTTTATGCACAAATTTAGCTAAATATAACTTAACACTCACATGGAACTAAATAAAAGGTTTGCAAATTACACATATTTGGTAAAACCAGACTTATTTTGTGGAACCCTCTGCCACAAGATACAGGCAGTGGAACTTTTTTTTTTTTTTAGAGAGGTACCTGAGTCATGTCAATTCATCAATCTCAATTATCATCAATGGTAGGTCAGATTTGTCGCTTAAACCAGGCCTTCTCATCCAACATCATTGCCTGACCTCACAAATGCGCTTCTGAAAGAATGATCAAACAGTCCCAAAGACACACTCATAAACCTTGTGGACACCCTTCCCAGAAGAGTTGAAGCTGTTTTAGCTGCAAAAGGGTGGGCCATCCCCAAACTGTTCCCACAAATTTGGGAGCATGAAATTGTCTTGGTATGCTGACACCAGGAGTTCCCTTCACTGGAACTAAGGAGTCAAGCCTAACCCCTGAAAAACAACCCCACACCATAATCCCCCTTCCACCAAATGATCTGAACCAGTGTACAAAGCAAGGTCTATAAAGATATGGATGAGTAAATCTGGCGTGGAGGAACTTGACTGGTCTACACAGAGTCCTGACCTCAACCCAATAGAACACATTTGGGATAAATTAGTGTGGAGACTACAAGCTAGGCCTTCTCGTTCAACATCAGTGCCTTACAAATGCGCTTCTGGAAGAATGGTCAAAGACACACTCCTAAACCTTGTGGATAGCTTTCCCAGAAGAGTTGAAGCTGTTATAGCTGCAAAGGGTGGGCCAACTCAATATTGAACCCTACAGACTAAGGGCCCGTACAGACGATACGAAAATCGGAAGAAAAATTTCGTCCAACGAACGATCTGCCGCTTTTCGGATAGTTAGTACGGTGCTTTCGACAGCTGATTCCGGTTTTTCGTCCGATAAAAGCTGGATGTGCAGACTATAAAATGTTTGTCGTACGTGAACTCAACATCCGGTTTTCGTTTAATCAGTGCAGTTTTCGTAAGAGCAAGACTACGCATGCTCAGAAACGAAAGAGCACATACAAAACTAATCAACACATTACTTCAATTCTGAAGTTGTATTCTGTCGTACGAGAATTTTCGTATGGTGAGTAACCTCTCCACTTTCGACATAAGACTAGCATGCAACAAAAAACGGACGAACCTCTGTACTCTTTCCCCTTTCCCTGTTAAATTAATCTTTTCCCCTCCTGCCCCTCCTTATTCAAATATTTGCTTTAGTTATAGGTATTAATTTTTCAAATTTTTTTTCCGGTATCTTTTCATTCCCTTTTACATTATATTTTATTCCCACTGGCCATCGGGATGCACAGCATCCCAATACTGTTTGAACCTTATTTTCTAGCACAGCTTGACATTTGTTTTCTGCTAGGGTCCCCATTATGGTCGTTTGTGGATTCCCTCAGCTTTACCTGTTGTCCATGATTTTTGAAACTGGTATATCCTATGTGCCCATCTGATTAGGGTATTGCTGGGACAACTGATTTGTATATTGGCTGATGTGACCCTATTGTTTCTGTTTCATAATGGTATTATATGTTATATGTTTATGTCATTTACTTGGGATGTAAACTGTATCCTCTTTGAAAAATAAAGGAATTACAAAAAGAAAAAAAAAAACATACGAACGGTCGTCCGAAAATCTGATGGCGTGTACGAGGTTTAAAGTTGGATATACGCTATACAACTTTTGTTGTTCGATTTCCTTTAGATTTACCTTCAATTAGGTAGTGGAAGGGCCTGTCTGATTGATTGCATACAAATTGTTGAGATTGAAAGTGTTTAGGTTTGACCTCATATTCTATGGTTTTGGTAAATCTGAAGGAAAAAATCTACAGACAATTGTATAGTGTGTATCCAGCTGGGATGGCATTAAAGTTCATATGCATGTAAAGGAAGGTGTCCCAGTACTTTTGACAATATAGTGTGCTTTATAGGCCTGATGGGACCTTGTTGCTCATAGCAATCAACTAGAGTCCCCCTGTCATCCTCTGTATGGTACTAAGAAAGTGAAAGAAAAACGATGAGTTGTTCCTTGGAACAAGAACTTTTTTTCCTTGCCAGGAACTTTTATTGTAGGTCCCACAACAGGATATGTATAGCGTGCCCTTCTGGTGGCACATTCAGACTTCGGTGCTACTAATCTGTAGGATTTTGTGACATGTGCCGTTGTGTCACTCTGTTTCTGGTGGTGTGACACACATCATGAGCAATCCTGATAATCTGAGGCATGTGTGTGATGGGAGATCCATTGTCTCTGCTGGTACAGGGGAACACAAAGTCCAGGCCTTCTAATCTGCTGGATCTGGTGGGATTTGCCCCATGTTCTTCCTTTGTCCTTTCTAGATGTAGCAATAACTCTCGATAGAGCTGCTGGTTTAAGCGGGCTTGTTACCTTCACTCTCCTTCCCTCTGTTTCACCGGCACCGGGTCTAGGGTTCCGTTGAGTTTACCGCTGGACGACACACGCACCAACACTTGAGTACGTTTTCAATGCTTTATTAAACTATTTACTAAGGAAGTAGCAGGAAAGAGGCAGAAGGGAAACTGCAGAAGAAACTCAAATATCTTCTTGTAAGATTCTTGACAAATGTCCTGGTAGAATTTGGATATTACAATAGAATGCGCTCCCCTCGTGGGACACACTCTTTGCTCGCCTGGCCTCTCTCACTTGCCTAGCAGCCAGTACGTAGCACGAACAAAAGTCTCTGCCACAGACTTGTTTGGGATAAACCTGTATGAACCTCTGCCACAGGATGTATTGGTCTTTCTGCAATGAACGTCAGTCACAGTGCTTGAACCTTTAAGCCAACCCGGCAACACTATGCTGTATAGTTACTTTTAGGATACGTTCTCCAACCGAGTCACCAGGCCCCTCTCCAGACCAGCACTCTGCATGATCCTTCCATGATGGGTCCTCCCCTGGGATCTCCTCGGTTGTCCAGCTTCTTCACTCTGGATAGACAGCTCAGGACCATTCCTCGGCCGCTGTGGTAGGCCCCAGACAAGCTTCTGGGCCCACCCCTGCGGAACGGAGGACCACGAGATTGCTCTCTAATGCATACCTGTCGGCCAGGAGGGCCAGCAGGTGGCTGTAAAACGAACCCCACAATATGGCGTCTGTCCCATAAATACCCTCGCCCAGAATGCAACTCGGAGGACCACCTACACCGAGTTGTCTCCGGGACAGAAGAGCATCCATACGCTTCGACACGTTGCCTTTCCAACACTGACCAGTGATAACAGCGACACCCACCGGTCAGTATGGAAACACACAACGTCAGCCAAGCTGGAACAGAGGCAAAACTAACCTATCTTAACGAACAAATTACTAAATTAACCTAACATATGGTAGATCGCAAATCTACCAGCGCTACATAGACAATAACAATAATGCAGATCCGTGCCTGACTTTTTTTTTATCTGGATGTTATTATTTTCCAGTTATAAAGTATTTGTTAGTTGCTGTCAGCAACCTGTACACACAAGGAGCCCCTAAACCGACAGAAACAATTGGCTGTGATACTGCTGTTGGGTGTTGGATTTTGGCGACCACAATGATGGAACTAGATGCAAAGAAGCAAACTTAAAGTGAACCTGTACTTTGCCCATTAAGTGAGTCAGGTTTGCTTAATACTCTCTGTGCAAACAAATGGCAGCCAACCACCCCAACCTATAAATAGCCTTTGCAGAAAGGAATACATGAAAGGGCAACACATATAAAAAAAACACTTATCAGCCAGCCTGCAACAAAACCGAATTGGTCCTGTCTAATAATTCACGTTAAAAACAAGGTTTTTAGTCACACACATTTGCAAACCTAAGTGTAAGCTGCAGTGGCCACGAATGACACCCCAGTTTACTGCGGACCTAACTCTATAATTTTGAGTCTCCGAAATTGGAGCACATATATAGGAGTTGAATAGATAATGGGGCAGGTTTGCCTTGAGGGAGCCCACACCTCCTTAAAGGCATAGGGACGCATGGGACATCCAGAAAGGGCAAAATGGCAGCTGAAGGTATCCCGTGCATACCCACACCAATTCACAACCTGTGTAATCAAATGACAACCAGCCCAACCTATAACTAACCTTTGCAGCAAGGAGCACATGGAAGGGCAATGCAGATATAAAATAAACAAAAATTCCCAGCTCACTTACTAGCCAGCCTGCAACAAAACCCACATAGTTTTGGAAGGAAGAAGTTAACAAGAGCACGCATCTGCGTTAGTGCTCGGCGGGACCCTATTCTGTTACTGGGGTTGAGGTAACAGAGAACAGAGGTACGCTGGACTGGAGGAGATGGCACGGGCTCAGTGGTGTCCCTCCTGAATGCAATTTACATCAGCAAAATTGCGTAGTGACACAGGACAGCATTTCCAGAGAAACTAATGTTAGATATTCACATGACCGCAGTCCCCGCCTGGTCCCGGGCATTGGTGAGTGCATTCAAGGTAAAAGGTAGTCCCACAGGCAGGGCTAGTGGCCCTGCCCACACACCTAATAGAATAGACAGATACCATGCAGTGTGAATAACAAGGGATGCATGTGAACAGCCTGCAGCCCAGGGGCCACATGTGTCCCTTTGGCATTTTTTGTGGCCCTCACAGCCCCTGCAGACGCTAATCTATATTTCCCCATTGCCCTGTCAGTCTCTGACCATCTTCTGTAACGTGTAAACAGTCTCTGACCATCTCTTGCACCATGTCTGCAGTCTCTGACCATCTCCTGTGTCATGTCTGCAGTCTCTGACCATCTCCTGTATCATGTCTGCAGTCTCTAACCATCTCTTGTACCATATCCACAGTCTCTGACCATCTCCTGTATCATGTCTGCAGTCTCTGACCATCTCCTGTATCATGTCTGCAGTCTCTGACCATCTCCTGTACCATATCCACAGTCTCTGACCATCTCTTGTGTCATGTCTGCAGTCTCTTACCCATAGGTGTGCGCAGCCTATTGCATTGGGGTGTGCACCCAAAGCTCAAACACACATTCCTTTCTCGTACAGTGAATGAATAGGAAGTGCTCTGTGCTGAGCGGTTTCCTGTTCATTCACAAACTGAAGCATAGTAAACATGGTTTACTATGCTTCAGTTATAAATGAAGACAGTGAGCAAGTGTTCACTGTGTTCATTTAGAAAAGGAAGGGGCCAGTAAACTACATATTTACTAACTCCTTCCCCCACTGTCCATCCTAAAACATTCTCTTCAACAGCCAGGGAAGAGGAGAGGTAGGAAGCCA
The DNA here is from genome assembly GCA_037952925.1 of Lithobates clamitans. NCBI lineage: Eukaryota > Metazoa > Chordata > Amphibia > Anura > Ranidae > Lithobates > Lithobates clamitans. Next base: position 244,896 of record JBBGZY010002201.1, read on the forward strand.
GCAGCACTGTGGGGTGGGGGGTTGACCAACACGGGGGAAGCCTGGGCAGTAGGGAGAATCGTCACTTAATGTAGTGATTAGGGTGTGCCAAGGCACACCTGGCACACCTCCTGCGCACGCCTATGCTCTTACCATCTCCTGTACCATGTCCACAGTCTCTGACCATCTCTTGTATCATGTCCTCATTCTCTGACCATCTCTTGTATCATGTCTGGAGTCTCTGACCATCTCTTGTATCATTTCCACATTCTCTGACCATCTCTTGTATAATGTCTGGAGTCTCTGACCATCTCTTGTATCATGTCCACATTCTCTGACCATCTCTTGTCGCATGTCCACATTCTCTGACCATCTCTTGTATCATGTCTGCAGTCTATGACCATCTCCTGTATCATGTCCACAGTCTCTGACCATCTCTCATATCAGACACATAGTATGTGCAGCCCTTTTGTGATGTTGAGGGCCATACTTGAGGCCCCCCATATCAAGAAAGCTGACCACCGCTGACATAACGCATATGTATAATGCATATTTCAGATACTGCTGAACTACCATAATAACAAAACTTGTTTGACTGGAGGAAATACTAGTATTGGAAGTAGCCCAAAGTCCTATTGAAAATACAAGGTTAACGGCAGTCATACGAGTCCTCTGTTTTCAGTACTAAAGTGAGTGTGTATCCTTTGACGTCAGAGTAAAATCAGAACTCCAGATCAGCATACTTGTTTCAATTCAGGAATGCAGAGCAGAAGAAGACACAAAGCAACACAGATTTTTTGGCTTATAAGATTAGTGAATTTGCATATTAATGGCCCTCTTAACAAAAAGTACACATTTGAAAAAAAAGTATAGTGGAATATTTAGACTTTAGGAAGAAAGGTTTTCTATAATTCCGTGTTCTCTGTACCCTCTCCTTCTCCTCCCCTTCAGGACCAGCATGAGCTCCAGTGTTTAAAATGCACAGTGATGATCACCAGAAGTCCTCGCATTATACTCTCTGCTATGTTCTCTCTATTATGCCTATTTTAGGAAAAGCTGCCACCCTTATGTAAGACACCCCTTCCTCCTCCTTACACACCCGGACCTCACTCAATGGGAATTTCTGTATTCTGACAGACAGAAGCAAGAATGTGCCACCATGACATGCTATGATATCACCAGCTTCCCCATGACAGAACTGTCAAATCGACAACATAGGAATGGGTTGTATGTGTCATAATGGCAGGTTAAAAGACTAAAGCACTGGATGTTGGGTTCTAACTGTAAATATTGTGTATGATCCAGATCTTTGCAACCAGTGCATAAACACAATATTGTCAAAAGTATTGGGACATCTGCCTTTACACGCACATGAATTTAAATGGCATCCCAGTCTTAGTGTGTAGGGTTCAATAATGAGTTGGCCCACCCTTTGCAGCTATAACAGCTTCAACTCTTCTGGGAAGGAGAAAAGACAAACAGGGAAGGGACGGAGACTTGGACACTCGCCGGGCCCTGTAATCCTCTCTTTGTTAAAAGGGGAGGTCGAACTGCAGCGATAATCAGAATTCCACCTTGGGCCTGAAAGAGCAGAGGGGCAAGGGAGTCCCTAAAGAATTAGATATCTACTCTACGACCATGAGGTCAAAATACTAACAAATAGGGGGTAGGGTTTGGGGAGGGAGATGGGGGGGGAGGGTGGATTGGGGAAGTGGGGGGGGGATATGGTTTGTAGATATATATGTACTGGTCATCTCTCGGGTGCTGGCTGGAGAGGGTCCCCTCCCCCCCTTTCGCCCCCGCCCCTCCCCCATTTTTTTGGGAGGGGCGGGGACCCCCGAGGTAGGGGGAGGGGAGAAAGAAAAAAGGAAAAAAAGAAATGAATGGTGTGAACTACAATGTAAGAGGCTTAAATTCCCCAGAAAAAAAGACATATGGTGGTAAAGTGGTTGTAAACCATTTACAACCACTTTATACTACAGGCAAGCCTATAATTAGGCTTACCTGTAGCTGCACTGGATATCTCCTAAACCTGCACGGTTTAGGAGATATCCCTGTATTTGCAAGTGCCGATGTCATCGTCACATGCGCACTTAAGCCAACTGAAGCAATGGCACGTGCGTGCCGTTGCTTCAGTTGTACTGTGCCATTCCTGGCGGCTCCCACGTGCATGCGCAGGAGTGACGTCATCGCGGCTCGGCCAATCACAGCGCCGGAGCTGCGATACCCGGAAGTAACCCCCCAGGGAGATGTCGGCTCCCGGAGCCGTGAATGAGGACCGTTGCGGGGGCTTTGATCTCAGGTAAGTAATTCATAATGAGCTAGTATGCTATGCATACTAGCTCATTATGCCTTTGTCTTGCAGTTTTTTTTTTTTAATGTTTCAATAGGGTTTACAACCACTTTAAGGGAACTAGAAAGATACTCTGCAGAAATAATATTCCTACAAGGGACACATATAGCACAAGATACAAATACTAAATTATATTCAAAGGCCATCCCAACATGGTTTTATGGAGATTCTCCAAGTAAAAGGTCAAAACGAGTAGCCATTGGGATAGGGAAAAAGGTTCGTTTTAGCTAGAGGATGATAGATCCAGAAGGCCATTTCCTTTTTTTTGAAGGGGGTCTTACAGGGGGTGAAGTACACACTTGCAAATTTATACTGCCCCAATAAACAGCCAAAAAAATATTTAAAAGGGATTGTGAAGGTGTTAATAGAATTTAAGCTAGGCTACCTAATTCTGGCTGGGGATTTAAACTTTTCCATATAGAATATAGAAAGGGTACATGGAGGATGAACGAAGATCTGATAGAAGATATAGAAGTAGGAAAAATAATATTAAACAAAATTGAACAATTCTTTATGTTCAATGAGACGCCAGAATTGACAAAGGCAACACTATGGGAAGCCCATAAGGTATACATTAGGGCGAAGCTTATCTCTATAGGGGCAGGAAAAAAGATAGAAGGAACAGGCACCATGAAAAAAGTAATAAAAGAAATATATGAATTAGAACAAAGACATAAAATTCAATTAGAGGTCGAAATTCAACAGGCACTAATAATAAAAAGAGACCAACTAAAGGATTTAATGGAACAGGAAACAAAAAAAGTATTCTATAGAGTCACAAAGGAAATAAATAAATGGGGAAATAGACCTGGGAAATATCTGGCAAAAACCTTAAGAAATAAAAAAACTTTAAACTATATAGAAAAGATAAAAAATGAGAAGGGAGAGATGATGCATAAAACAACAGATATTGCAAAGGCCTTTCAAACATATTATAGTGCTTTATATGCGGTCAGAAACAAAGAGATAGGAAAGGAGGATGAAATAAGAAAACTAAAAATACAGGAATATTTAATAGATGCCAAACTACCGAAAATTTCAGCAGAGAGTTCTAAAGCCCTAGATGAACCAATTACACGGGAGGAAATTAGAAAGGCATTAAAGGAAACACCATCAGGGAAAAGTCCTGGTCCAGACGGATTTATGATAAAATAGTACAAGAAATTCAAAGAACAACTAGTACCAAAAATCCATGATTGCTTGAATAAAATAGGGGAGAATGAAGAAATAAGGAGAGAGTCACTGCTGGCTCAAATTACAATAATACCCAAAGAAGGATGGAACTACCTGCTCCAATTATAGGCCCATAGCTTTGCTAAACGCAGACACAAAGCTATACGCAAAAACTTTGGCAACAAGATTAAAAAATCTGATCCCAGAATTGATAAACATATATCAAACAGGAGGGTAGAGCATAAGAAAAATGTTAATGCTGCAGAAAGGAAAAAACAGGGGGTCCCCAGCGCTACTCCTGTCAATTGATGCCGAAAAAGCATTTGACAGGGTAGGCTGGGGATTCTTGATCAACATATACAGGGATGTGGTGAGCGCTAGAACCAAAACTATGTGACCACCACTCTAATCTACTCACAGTAACAAACTAAGACACAGAGTGGCGACTTAATAGTAAATTGTTCTAAAAAATGATAAAACATGATAAAAAAAATGGCATGTAAAAAGTCCATATGGATTATAAAAGAATAGCAGCTTTGGAAGGCATCCCAGTTGAAAGATAAGAAGCAATCTTCTGGAGACTCTGGAGATAAAATAAAGGCGCCACTCTAAGTGCAGAATATCACACAAACTTTAGAAAAAGCTGAAAGCACGATACTCACAAGGGTACACAGGTCACAGGCATTAGGGCATGAAATGCCGGGTATCATAGATGTGAACCAAATCCATGGTGCTGGACGGCGGCTGTAGCCTGCTCTCCGAACACAGCTGCCGTCCAGCACCATGGATTTGGTTCACATCTATGATACCCAGCATTTCATGCCCTAATGCCTGTGACCTGTGTACCCTTGTGAGTACCGTGCTTACAGCTTTTATTAAAGTTTGTGTGATATTATGCACTTAGAGTGGCGCCTTTGTTTTATCTCCTGGGGATTCTTGATGGATACTCTCCAACATATGGGCATGGGATCCAAAATTTTGCGCTGGATTATGCGCAAGGGTAAAGGTGAATGGAAGTCTGTCGCCACCTTTTGAAATGTTCAATGGAACAAGACAGGGATGCCCGCTCTCACCACTCCTATATGTGTTATCATTGGAACTACTTTTGGCAACATTGCAAAATAGTGTCGATGTAGGGGGGGGGGTGAGAGTGGGTGAAGAGGAACATAAGGTGGCAGCATATGCAGATGACATTCTACTATATGTAACAAAACCTAGGCTGACACTGCCTAATATAATGAGAGAACTAAAAAAAATATGGGGAACTTACGAACTTTAAGATTAACCCAATAAAAACAGAAATATTAAACATAGGAGTGGATAAAAAAGAACAACAAGCATTAAAACGGGAATTCCCATTTACGTGGGCAGAAAAAGAACTAACATACCTTGGAATTAAACTGACCAGGCTAACTACATCCCATTACTCAATGAAATCAAATTAGATATAAGAAAAATTTTCGATGAGACCCCTATCCTGGATGGGTTAGGATAAATACGCTAAAAATGGTGATCCTACCAAAAATATTTTACAAGTTCCAAATGTTACCGATAGCAATACCACAATGTTTTTTTAGAATAATAAAAACAATGATGTTAAAATACATATGGCAAAATAAAAAATCTAGAGCAAATTTTGCACTACTTAGCAGAAACAAAAAATATGGAGGGTTAGCAGCACCAGATATAAAGAGATACTATAAGGCAGGTACAATAGCATGCATGGCGGAATGGGCAAATGTAAATAGTGAAAAGGATGGAAGACACTTTAAGCATGACATTTTTGCAAAAGAACATTTTGATACCATGGAAATTTAGAAAATTAGACACAGAATCACATGAATTGACTAGGAATGTATTCAAAATATGGGACTTAATATACAGCCAGGAAAAATGGAAATATAATTCACCCTTAACTCCACTCACAGGTACAATTTTTTTTATCCCAGGGAAAGAGATACTTTTTGGTAGTAAAATGGGAAACGCACAACTAAAAGGTGTTATCGAGCAGGGGAGAATAAGGACACTCCAGGAACTAAAGTATATAAATGGGTGGGTGAAGATTAATGAGTGGGAGTTGAACCCATTAGAAAAACCTTGTAATATACAAATACCGTTAAAACATGGGATATCCCAAGTATATGAATTTCTGACAGATCTAGAGGGATGAGGGCCACTACCTTTTATAGGAAAATGGGAACAGGAAATGGGTATAAAATTGGAGGCTATACAAATAAAGAGAATGATAGGAGCAGTGCATAACTATGCAACAGATATAAATACAATAGAAGCGAATTACAAGTGCCTGGAGATGGTACCAACGCCAGAGATAATGCATAAATACCAATAAGACAAACCCCCACAATGCTAGAGGGAATGCAGACAAATTGGCACAATGATACATATCCGGTGGGACTGCCCAAAAATAAAAGAAAAATGGCAGGAAATTCAAGAATATATAGAAGAGATAGCGGGGGAGGAAATTCCAAAAAATCCATGGACCTGCCGTTTTCACGGAATACAATATGCAAAAAAGCACTATAGGAAAGGGAGGAGGGATGGGAGGGAGAAGGGGGGTGGGAAGAAGAGAACAGGAATGGAAGCTGAGGATGTGGATTGTACTTCTCTTGGTTTTCCTCTGTTTTCCCTTTTGCCCCCTTTGTGTGTATGTTTTATGGTAATATGTATATGGAAAATTAAAAAAAAGATTCAATTATAAAAAAAAGTTTTCTGGGGAGGCTGTCTACATGGTTTATGAGTGTGTCTATGGTAATGTTTGACCATTCTTCCAGAAGCACATTTGTGAGGTCAGGCTCTGGCTCGCAGTCTCCGCTCAACAAAGGTGTGGTATCGGGTTGAGATCAGGACTTTGCGCAGGCCAGTCAAGTTCCTCCAGTTCAAACTCGCTCATCCATGTCTTTATGGACCTTGCTTTGTGCACTGGTGCGCAGTCATGTTGGAACAAGAAGGCGCCATCCCCAAACTGTTCCCACAAAGTTGGGAGCATGAAATTGTCCAAAATGTCTTGGTATGCTGACGCCCTCAAGAGTTCCCTTCACTGGAACTAAGGGACCAAGCCCAACCCCTGAAAAACAACCCCACACCATAATCCCCCCTCCACCAAATGATTTGGACCAGTGCACAAAGCAAGGTCCATAAAGACATGGATGAGTGATTTTGGGGTGGAGAAACTTGATTGGCCTACACAGTGTCCTGACCTCAACCCAATAGAACACCTTTGTAATGAATTAGTGTGGAGACTGCGAGCCAGGCCTTCTCGTCCACATCAGTGCTGACCTCACAAATGCGCTTCTGGAAGAATGGTCAAACATTCCCATAGACACACACCTAAACCTTGTGGACAGCCTTCCCTGTAGAGATGAAGCTGTTATAGCTACAATGGTGGGCCAACTCAATATTGAACCCTGCCGACTAAGACCATTAAAGTTCATGTGCGTGTAAAGATAGGCGTCCCGTTACCTTTGGTAACATAGTGTAGTTATGGCCAGTGGTGGATGCACATGTGTGGAGAAAACTCTTTGATTCTCTTTGGCACTTAAAGTTTATTGCACTGTACGCACATGTCCTCCTACCTCATGGTACCATGTCACTACAGTTGATCTCCACCTGGAGAACCTATAATATTCTCTGTATATACTCATGTTGCATCCATTGTTACACCCCTCATTGGTCCATTTGCTCTACTGTCTTTCTTGCACCATCAGCAACAGTGACATTACTTCTTTTGATGCCATCAGAACTGATGGGCCAGGTTTGCCCTAAGCAGATTTTAGTGACAACACCACTGAGACAGAAACAAATTATTGGGGCACCAGATTAGTGAAAAGATGTGTAGGGTAGAGTTAGAACCACTGTTGGGTGTATGCTAGATCGTCTTTGCGGGAGTATTTTCAAAGCTGTTTGGGTATGGTCATTTTTACAAAGTTACATTGGTCCAGCTTGGACCAGTGTAACTACATATGTGCCATACCTGTGGGATCTGTGTGGAAGCTGAAAATCACTGTAGTAGGCATCATTACTACAGCGATCTCTACTACGGGGCGTTCAAGTCAAACCAGGACTTCTGAGTTTATATAATGAAAGAACAAATTTCAAGGAGTGGAAACTGCATTTATTCTTTGACATGCTCCCGGGCTACATTTATACAGTTATCTCAGCGTTCAACTAATGCCTGGAAAGCTTCGGCAAAGAAAGGTTTGGGAGTACACCTGAACCATCCTAGGACAGCCTGCTCTGTCATAAGAAAGATGCAATTTCACGACAGGTTATGCATTGATTATCCAGAATCAGGTGTTCTGCGAAATGTTCATGGGAATTACTACTGTGGGCTGAGAACCACAACGGCCACGATCATCACTGATGGACGCATGGCCACCTTTGAAACATTTACACCATACAAATGTCTTACTGCGGCTTAGTGTCTCATCACTGTACTGTGCTTGAAGTCTTCTATAGATATCTGTGGGTTTTACACCTTCGTTCACAAGAAACGTTATCACCACATGCTGTTGAATGCAGGCACTAACACTGTTGTCTGCCATCTTGATTAACGGTCTCTGGACTGGCCCATGACATGTGCGCCGCTTATCAGTAATAGGACACACTTGCCACTTACTACTGTGTGTAGTTACCACCACGCTAGAATCCATTTTTATACCTGTAAAGTTAAAAGTCCAGTTTGACTTGAACGCCCCTCGTATATACCAGGTCCTATGCCAAGTGGCTGCTCTGCTACATAGTAAACACAGTAGGTCAATCGCTCGGCATGGGTGCCATTCGGGGAACACTTTACATTTTCTCAATAAATTCAAATCATTCTCTTATTGAACAAGGTGGAAGGCCAGGGCTTTGACATCACAATCTCCACCTTATCCAATCAAAAATCACTTTGCATTCATTAAGAAAAAGCAACGTGATCCCTGAATAAGGCATGCCAAGAGAGTGGCGTAATGTGTCCACAATGCAGCAGGGCAGCTGCACTTTGTGGGACCCAGAAGCTAGCAGCAATCACTGTAGAAGCGGTGCCTACTACAGTGATTTTCAGTGTCTAGGGGGATCCCCTAGGTATGACATCCTCATATTTACAGTGCATTGGTCCAAGCTAGCTTCATGTAACTATGTAAAAATTGCCTAAACTTTAGTGGCCAATTCTCTTTTCAAACTGGTAGGTTTTCGCAGTTAAAGTGGTTGTAAATCTCAGACATAAAATATGAACCAAGCACATCCCTCTATAGTGTGTACTTGTCTTAATTAGGAGAACTAAATGTTATGCTTTGTTCCTCTGCTATCAGCATGAATTACTTTTGACAAGTTTTCCTGACACCAAGAGAAAAAAGGTGATAGGATGGATCTCCAGCACACAGTCTGTGATTGACAGCCTCAGCTCTGTTTCTGTGTGCTGTGTGGAGGGGGGTGTGCCCCTTCCTTCCAATCAGCTGTCAGAGCTCTCCTGACTGAGCTCTGCAGAGAGTAACTTCAGCTCTCCGCCCTTTCTTTGAAAACTCTCAGAAAAACTTTATAATTCAGCACTTTGAATGGATGTAGGGAAACGAGCACTGCAGATAGACAGGTACAACTTCTTTAGGAGGATCTGTTTCATTTCTGTGTATCACCTGAGGCCAGTCACTTCACTGGGTATATGGAAGAGTTTACAACCACTCTAAAGGGGAGAGTGCACTTGTGTAAGGTGCATAGTGTGGAAAAGGCCTGGTGAAGAGAGGTTCTGCCTTTTTAGAGGTCTCTGAAGAGTTAGTAGATGAGAGACTATCATGTTGGCAATTAATAATGTTCCTATTCCTGGGGGAGTATGGCAGCGCTGGCCTTGTACCCCCTGGGGTTTCCAAGTATTCTTCCCTATCACATATCTCCCAAATTTTTGAGATGGGAATGAGGGACACCTATTAACAAAAGTATGTAGGCATAGGACACACCCCCTGCCACCCCCTCTTAAAGGAAAATTATACAAAAAAAATATTAGTTAAACCCACAAATGCTTTTTTTTATCACTACTATTCCTTTATACTGGCTTTTGAAATTTACAAATGCAGCAATTTAGACATTGGATGATAAGTTTAGCACTGGGAAACTTTTTGAAAGATAAATAGTTCATTTATTAGATGTAGCACCCTCCTAGGTAGGTGCTAGAAGAGAGTAATTATACAGCGATCGGTGCTATAAAAATGCACTGATTACTGTGTAAATGTCACTTGCAGGGAAGGGGTTAACACTAGGGGGCGATCAAGGGGTTAACTGTGTTCCCTAGTGTGTGTTCTAACTGTAGGGGGATGGGAGTGACTGGAGGAAATGACAGATGGTTGTTCCTAGCTAGTAGGAACTCGTGATCTGCCTCTCCTCCCCTCACAGAACAGGGATTTGTGTGTTTACACACATGTCCCTGTTTTGGCTCTTGTGCCCACAATCGCTCGTGGCCGGCGGTCATCGCGACCGCTGGCCATGCGCATCGGCACCCCCGCAGTGCATCGGGCATGCGCGCGCCTGCTATTGTGCTTAAAGGGACCGACTTACAGCTACGACGGTTCGCGGGATTGTGCCGACCTGCCGCTGTTTAATGATGGGGGCTGGTCGGCAAGCAGTTAAAAGACATAATATAACCCCACAATATTAGCCTTATCCTATATGCGAACAATGATGGAGACTATTAATAGGTTTGGTAAATTCTTTGGATTCATCATAAATTGGACCAAATCCATTCTTATGCCCCTTGACTCACTTCTTGCGCCCTTACCCATGTGTGCTAGCCAAATTCTTATAGCTACATCCTTTAAATATCTTGGCATGGTGGTGTCTCCAGAGCCCTCTAGTTACCTCCTGCTGAACTTAAGTCCGCTGCTAGATAGACAAAGATTAAAAAGCCATAGCTGGTGTAAATTGCCTCTCTCTGTAATAGGGCGAGGTAATTTTAATAAAAATGGTTTGGGTTCCACTGCTCCTATACATCTTCCATAACTCTCTGATATGGATCTCCCAAAAAATGGTTTAAAGGAATTGACTCACAGTTCAGGGACCTTATATGGGAGAGACAAAAAGCTTGCATTAGTTTGTTCACTCTACAATATAGTAGGGACAGGGGAGGATTGTTGGCGGTCCCACATCCCAAAATGTATTATCAGGCTTTCCGGATACAGCAGCTTGCTGGATGGGGCAGTCGAAACAATATAGGCCCTATTGCTCAATTGGTCACCATCTCCAAACCCGACTTGTTGGCTATCTCTCACTTAAATATGGACCTGTCAAGCCTCCCCTCCTTCTTCCCTACAGTTGATCTCAGGAGAGTATGGAGAGCCTCAAAGGAAGTACTGTCCATTAGGGATGACCCGAACACCCCCCTGTTCGGTTCGCACCAGAACATGCGAACAGGAAAAAAGTTTGTTTGAACACGCGAACACCGTTAAAGTCTATGGGACACGAACATGAATAATCAAAAGTGCTAATTTTAAAGGCTTATATGCAAGTTATTGTCATTAAAAGTGTTTGGGGACCCGGGTCCTGCCCCAGGGGACATGAATCAATGCAAAAAAAAGTTTTAAAAACGGCCGTTTTTTCAGGAGCAGTGATTTTAATAATGCTTAAAGTCAAACAATAAAAGTGTAATATCCCTTTAAATTTCGTACCTGGGGGGTGTCTATAGTATGCCTGTAAAGGGGCGCATGTTTCCTGTGTTTAGAACAGTCTGACAGCAAAATGACATTTTGAAGGAAAAAACACATTTAAAACTATCTGCGGCTATTGCATTGCCGACAATACACATAGAAGTTCATTGATAAAAAACGGCATGGGAATTCCCCACAGGGCAACCCCGAACCAAAATTAAAAAAAAAAAAAATGATGTGGGAGTCCCCCTAAATTCCATACAAGGCCCTTCAGGTCTGGTATGGATATTAAGGGGAACCCCAGCCAAAATTTAAAAAAAAAATGACGTGGGGTTCCCCCTAAATTCCATACCAGACCCTTCAGGTCTGGTATGGATTTTAAGGGGAACCCCGCGCCAAAAAAAAAAAAAAAACGGCGTGGGGTCCCCCCAAAGATCCATACCAGACCCTTATCCGAGCACGCAACCTGGCAGGCCGCAGGAAAAGAGGGGGGGACGAGAGTGCGCCCCCCCCCTCCTGAACCGTACCAGGCCACATGCCCTCAACATTGGGAGGGTGCTTTGGGGTAGCCCCCCAAAACACCTTGTCCCCATGTTGATGAAGACAAGGGCCTCATCCCCACAACCCTGGCTGGTGGTTGTGGGGGTCTGCGGGCGGGGGGCTTATCGGAATCTGGAAGCCCCCTTTAACAAAGGGACCCCCAGATCCCGGCCCCCCCCCTGTGTGAAATGGTAAGGGGGTACTTACCCCTACCATTTCACTAAAAAACTGTCAAAAATGTTAAAAATAACAAGAGACAGTTTTTGACAATTCCTTTATTTAAATGCTTCTTCTTTCTTCCTTCATCTTCTTCTGGTTCTTCTGGCTCTTTTGGTTCTTCCTCCGGCGTTCTCGTCCAGCATCTCCTCCGCGGCGTCTTCTATCTTCTGCTCCTCGGGCCGCTCCGCACCCATGGCATTGGGGGGGAGGCTCCCACTCTTCTCTTCATCTTCTTCTTCTTCTTCATCTCTTCTTCCTTCTTCATTTCTTCTCCGGGCCGCTCCGCAGCCATGCTGGCATGGAGGGAGGCTCCCGCTGTGTGACGGCGTCTCTTCGTCTGACGGTTCTTAAATAACGGGGGCGGGGCCACCCGGTGACCCCGCCCCCCTCTGACGCACGGGACATGACGGGACTTCCCTGTGGCATTCCCCGTGACGTCACAGGGAAGTCCCATCAAGTCACCGTGCGTCAGAGGGGGGCGGGGTCACCGGGTGGCCCCGCCCCCCATTATTTAAGAACCGTCAGACGAAGAGACGCCGTCACACAGCGGGAGCCTCCCTCCATGCCAGCATGGCTGCGGAGCGGCCCGGAGAAGAAATGAAGAAGGAAGAAGAGATGAAGAAGAAGAAGAAGAAGATGAAGAAGATGAAGAGAAGAGCGGGAGCCTCCCCCCCAATGCCATGGGTGCGGAGCGGCCCGAGGAGAAGAAGATAGAAGACGCCGCGGAGGAGATGCTGGACGAGAACGCCGGAGGAAGAACCAGAAGAGCCAGAAGAACCAGAAGAAGATGAAGGAAGAAAGAAGAAGCATTTAAATAAAGGAATTGTCAAAAACTGTCTCTTGTCATTTTTAACATTTTTGACAGTTTTTTAGTGAAATGGTAGGGGTAAGTACCCCCTTACCATTTCACACAGGGGGGGGGCTGGGATCTGGGGGTCCCCTTGTTAAAGGGGGCTTCCAGATTCCGATAAGCCCCCCGCCCGCAGACCCCCACAACCACCGGCCAGGGTTGTGGGGATGAGGCCCTTGTCTTCATCAACATGGGGACAAGGTGTTTTGGGGGGCTACCCCAAAGCACCCTCCCAATGTTGAGGGCATGTGGCCTGGTACGGTTCAGGAGGGGGGGGGCCGCACTCTCGTCTCCCCCTCTTTTCCTGCGGCCTGCCAGGTTGCATGCTCGGATAAGGGTCTGGTATGGATTTTTGGGGGGACCCCACGCCGGTTTATTTTTTTTTTTTGGCGCGGGGTTCCCCTTAAAATCCATACCAGACCTGAAGGGTCTGGTATGGAATTTAGGGGGAACCCCACATCATTTTTTTTTTAAATTTTGGCTGGGGTTCCCCTTAATATCCATACCAGACCTGAAGGGCCTTGTATGGAATTTAGGGGGACTCCCACATCATTTTTTTTTTTTTTTTTTTTGGTTCGGGGTTGCCCTGTGGGGAATTCCCATGCCGTTTTTATCAATGAACTTCTATGTGTATTGTCGGCAATGCAATAGCCGCGGGTAGTTTTAAATGTGTTTTTTTCTTCAAAATGTCATTTTGCTGTCAGACTGTTCTAAACACAGGAAACATGCGCCCCTTTACAGGCATACTATAGACACCCCCCAGGTACGAAATTTAAAGGGATATTACACTTTTATTGTTTGACTTTAAGCATTATTAAAATCACTGCTCCTGAAAAAACGTCCGTTTTTAAAACTTTTTTTTGCATTGATCCATGTCCCCTGGGGCAGGACCCAGGTCCCCAAACACTTTTTACGACAATAACTTGCATATTAGCCTTTAAAATTTGCACTTTTGATTTCTCCCATAGACTTTTAAAGGGTGTTCCGCGGCATTCGAATTTGCCGCGAACACCCCAAATTGTTCGCTGTTCGGCGAACTTGCGAACAGCCAATGTTCGAGTAGAACATGAGTTCAACTCGAACTCGAAGCTCATCCCTACTGTCCATTAATGGCCCCTTGGAATATACCCCCCTGTGGCACAACCCTAACTACCCTGAAATCTATAAATTGCAGGGATTCTTCACATGGAAACAAAGAGGTATCTGATATGTTCCCCAATTATTTGCTGGTGCTACCCTTAAGGCAAATGGTCAGCTATGTTCTGAATTTTTACTGTCCCCTAAACAATTCTACCAATATCTCCAACTCAGACAAGAAACACAGGCCCGAAAAAAAAGACTCTCAGCCTTAGTGTATCTAGCTCTCCATTAGTGATCTAGGTCTTTTCAGGATCATGCCTTGTTGAAATGCAGGGAACACTGGGTTGCTGACATCGGAGAAATAAATGGTGATCAATGGGACATGGCCTTAGAATCAGTTCCCATATCTTCCTTGTCAGCATCGCACAAGCTCTCACAACTCTTCTTCACAGGGCCTATCGCACACCTGCTAGATTATTTGATTGGTTTAAGAGAGATACACCCATTTGTCCTAAATGTAATGTACAAAGAGGTGACTTTATACACGATTTGGCTTGTCCAAAGCTCACATGCTACTGGACTCAGGTCCTGCACACCATTTCTACACTTGCGCAAGTTCCTATTTCTGCATACCCGTTAGTGTTTGCTTGCTTGGAGCACTTAATCCTGAAATGTACCAAACGGGTATTTACATTATGATAATCCATTTACTGTACTTAGCTAGAAAGCTGATTGCAAGGCACTGGATGTCACCTACTATACCTACAGAAGGCAGTGGGTTGAGTATGTCAGTTCTTTCCTGGTAAGAAAGCCATTTGCTTATCACCACCACAATGCGATGTGCAGATTCAATCTCATATGGCGGAGCTGGTTAGACACCCTTGGTCTGGCCCCTCCATAGTTGGTAATGGGTAGACTTCTACAACTATAAACACAGATAGTCCCCTATTAATGGGAAGTATAAAGTATTTTGTACCCACCAAGTGTTTCTGCTGCTTTGTTTCTGCGTCTTGATTTTATGATGTGATGTATGCAAAAAAAAAAAAAAAAAAAGAAATTCTCTGTAACATGCAGTAAAAGAGCTGCTATTTGTTTGATTTGACCATGTTCAGTTACTTTGGCTTGTTTGGAATGACTGTACCTTATCCGATCTCTGTAACCCCTATACAATTTGTACTGATGTATATTTTTCTATGCTTTTTGATACTAATAAAAAGAATTTGGATTAAAAAAATAAATAAAATTAGCCATATTCATAATAATACAACTGACAGTATAATATAAAAGCAAATTTGTTATTTGCCATAATGACAGTTACTTTCAGAAGTGACAGCAGCAAGTAAAAGTCACATGATTTAAAATAATTATGATATTATGTGGCTTATTATTATTACTGTCTGCATAATGTAACAACTGTCTGTTTATTGCCCTCATATTGTGACAATTATGCATTTGTTACCTGTGTATTATAGAAATTGTCCCTTTGCTGACCACTTGTCACAATTGTCTCTTTATATTGTAGCCTTAATATTGTAATGATTTTCCTTTTTTGTGCAAGCCCGTCATTTGTCTGCATGTTGCCACAATTAAACATTTGTTTCCTAGGTATTGTCATGATCTGCCATGTATAGCCCATGTACAGGTTTTTTACCTATACTGTATATTGTCAAATCACCATTCTTTGTAAAGAATGTATTACAATAATTAAATCCCTGACATCATCAAACCACATCCCTAAGCATGGCAGTATTTTGACCATGCCCCCCATTAGTGCACCATTGTTAACCCCTCAAACTTGGCACCAATTACCACCCCCAGAGTTTGCTATGTGCAGCTCAAAATAGATAATGGTTTATACTCAACAATATGACAATGGGGAAGTGGGATACCTTTAAGCATAAGATATTTAGGCAAAGAACACACTCCTGCCCCACCCCACAATCACGTGGACCATGATGAATAACCCACTTTTTTTTTTCACTGCTAATTTTATGTTAGCATTTAAAAATAACTGATGAAATGAAAGTTAGTGCAATATAAACAACTTTGGCAGTTATTAGGTACATTTATTTATACAGATCTCTACAACAAAGTTAAAGAATGAGGAACAGAAGGATCTGAATCCAACAGAAGGACAGATGAAGGACATTTGGAAGCTATAACTTTTAAAAACAAAAAGTTCCTCCTAAGAGCAGGTCTTCTGTTACCTCTTTTGCCCAGAAGGGCCTTCTCTGTGATAATTTGAGGTTACCCTCACTCTGAAGGCCTCGAAGTCTTGATTTATGACACATAAGCCCATCCACCCTGACACTAAATCCAGCCCACTGGGCAACTTCTTGACTTGGGCACTTGTGGGCTTAGTGCCCAGGTCAAGAAGGCGAGGCCCCCATAGTAATATGAAAATGGTCTCAGATGAGTGTTATCTTGATCTTGTGGTGCTTACTGTTTTTAGATTAGATTTAGAATAGAGGCAATGCTCACCTCAAATCAGTTCCTAGCCACAGAAAAAAAAATATTATTTTTTTCTTGGAAAGGAAATCACAGAACCATACAGACATCTATTCACACACTGTTTCTCTTCTATAATTATATGATCTATAAAAAAGCAGTGCAGAGCAGATGATGAGACATCATGGTATGAGAACTTGGTATGGGGACTCCTCTCTTGGCTTTCTATCAAGTGACAAATAAAACCGAAAATTCTCTTCCTTCTTGTAGTTTTGCCAGTTCTCACATGTAAAGCCTCATTTCTCATCACTCCCCTTTTCTAGACTTATGGACTTGTCAAACAAATACAAGCAGGTTTATAGATTGGAACTATGGGGGAAATGTACAGAATACATTTCGGGACATTTATCAGGCGTGAAGAGCATTTGCGAATCAACCACAAGCCTGTTGGGAGATTTCCAACACAAGAGTTTTCCTGTGCAATGGTCCAAGGGAAGGATGCACCTAAAATGTCTGTTAACGTAAAACAGAGGTTATTTTCAAACAGGGCCAGATTAAGAACATCATGGGCATTGTGCTGAAGATTATGGTGGGGCTTTTTATAAAAAAAAATAATAAAATAAACTAAATATAATTAAAATTGCAAACAATTGTTATAACAAATTAAATTAAATAGAGAGAGGGAGGATGAGAGAGAAAGAAAGGGGGTGAGAGAGGGGTGAGGGGTAAGGGAGGGAGGATGAGAGATAGAAGGGGGATGAGAGAGAGAGCGAGGATGCGAATGAGCATGCGTGGAAGTGATAGCAACACAGCCCGGCTAAGGCAAGTGACCGAAGGCACAGAACCCGGAAGGAAGACAGGGTGAAGATGGAACAAAAGTGTGCCCATTCTAGAGCTGGCAACATTGAGGATATTCAATATAATTTTAAAGAACTGTTTTTGTGTGTAAGAGGCATAGTGGAGGAGTATGGATGGTATAAAATTGGTAAGTATCTGCAGGTGAGGGAGAGAAATGTGGAGGTTATAACAGTGGGCACTATGTACAGGAGAGGAGTGTGGATGGTATGACAGTGGGCAGTATGTACAGGTGAGGAGTGTGGAGATATGATGGGGCAGTATGTACAGGAGAGGAGTGTGGAGGGTATGATGGAGCAGTATGTACAGGAGAGGAGTGTGGAGGGTATGATAGGGGCAGTATGTACAGGAGAGGAGTGTGGAAGCCGGTATTATGAGGGCAGTATGTACAGGAGAGGAGTGTGGAGAAAAAGATAGTTGGCAGTATGTACAGGAGTGAAGTGTGGAGGGTATGACAGTTGGCAGTATGTACAGGAGAGGAGTGTGGAGGGTTTGACAGTGGGCAGTATGTACAGGAGAGGCGTGTGGAGGGTATGACAGTGGGCAGTATGTCCAGGAGAGGAGTGTGGAGGGTATGACCATGGGCAGTATGTACAGGAGAGGAGTGTGGAGGGTATGACAGTAAGCAATAAGTACAGGAGAGGAATGTGGAGGGTATGACAGTGAGCAGTATGTACAGGTGAGGAGTGTGGAGGGTATGACAGAGGGTATGACAGTGGGCACTATATGTATAGGAGAAAAGTGTGGAGGGTATGACAGTCGTCACTATGTAAAGGAGAGGAGTGTGGAGGGTATGACAGCGGGCACTATGTACAGGGGAGGAGGATGAAGGAATCTGGGACAGAAAAATGTAAAGGTTTGTCGAAGGATGTTTAGAGACTGCATAGTGGTTGAGCAGGATATACATGAATTGAAATTAAGCCAATTAAGCAGAGACCAGCCATAGTTGATCTATGTATGGGCTAGCTGGTTGTACACAAGTCAATCGACTTGAGTACAACCAGCCTGTCAGGTTTTTCCCAAAACAATCAGTACTGCCAGCTATAGTTAGCAACACTGATCATTGTATTCTTTGGGTTGGGAAGGCTCCCCACTGGCAGAACACAATAACACTGCGGGAGTGATTTCCCCATCCACAGGTCAGCAGGTGAGAGGGTGTGTGGGGATAGGCTGGGGAGGAGAGGTATGTCAGCAGGGGGGTGTGAGGTGGTCATGGAGGGATAACAATCAGCGGTTGGGGGGGA
Source organism: Lithobates clamitans (assembly GCA_037952925.1). NCBI lineage: Eukaryota > Metazoa > Chordata > Amphibia > Anura > Ranidae > Lithobates > Lithobates clamitans. Next base: position 263,268 of record JBBGZY010002201.1, read on the forward strand.
GTAACTGAAATTGATATCTTTTGGAGTAGGGTCTGTCATCCGCAGGTTGGGAAATGGTCACCTGTGATATAAGTTGAAGGGAGGTGGCTAACATGGAAAGTGGCTGGGGAGTGACCTGGTTGGTGGTGAGTGTGAAATTGATGATTGCTGAATGGCAGTTTTACATTGTTGGACTATGCTGCTACTGCGAGCGAGTTTGACAGGCGGTGCTGCCTGTCAAACTCTGCAGGCTCCAAGCTATCCATTGAGCTCAGTGCCTCTGACAAGAAGTGAGGAGAGACACTGTGAGCTCATCCTCTCAGTCTGCTGCAAACAGAGCGTGCAAGCTTGTATTTAAATTGGCCGCTCTGTATGCAGCTTCTGACAGGCTGTGCAAGGAGCCCCGTATCTCCAGGACCATAGGTGATAGGAGCCCCAAATTTTGACCTGTAGTGGGGTAGACATTCAGCTACCTACCCCCTAAATTTGGGGCTCTATGTGGCCCCTGGTCGCCGAGCCACGACCCTCGAAATAAATCGGTTTTTTTTTTGTTTTTTTTTAAAAATGGGCCTATGTTAAGGTAAGGGGCCTGGAGCTGCAGCTCCAATAGCCCCTATGTTAATTCCAGCCCTGCTTTTAAACACACGCAACGCAAATGTTTCTGCAAAATCATCTAACATTTGGTCATAATGAAACTTGGAACAAGCACCCTGTAAATGAGTGTCAGAATTCCTTATCTCTAAAATTGTTTTGAAAAAGGACTGAGGCTATGGTATCAGCATGAAGGCCAGAGAATTAACACCCTCAAAAGAGAGGCAAGCAATGGCAGTCCCCATAAGCGTTAGCATCTGAGCACATTGAAAGCTCAGCTTTTGTTCTCTTTAATAGGTTGCTTAGGTGGCGCACTTGGTGGAACGCTAAAGTTCACAGATGAGAAGAACTATAATCAAACATTGCGGTCTAGTTTATACTTGCAGTTGGGTAGCAGTAAAATGAGGCGGTTGAGCTGCGGTTTTATGGCCACCTGGCTGTCCCCTTACATTGCAAGGGCAACTGGACGAAGTTGTACACATGCGTGGCCACAGCAAAAAATATACCACCTGTTGAGCTCAACAGGCAGTGCCACTGCCTGAATAGGGCTACTCCTCAACCACCCTGAAACCACGCGCAATGCACGCAGTTGCCACATGGTGGTGCAGGCTTTATAGGGGGAAAACAGGCAATGAGGGGGATGACATGTCACATCCCAGACCCCTGTCAAATGCCCTCTGAAAAGTGATCCACCGCAGAAAACCCTTGAGAGAGTGACACAAGTGTAAATGAGCCCTCAGACTTCTGAGTCATAACTCCACATTCTGTTCCTGTCCACCTGAGAGCTTTGGGTGTTTCCACCCATATTTATGTGTTTCAGCCATTCCTCTTTCATATAATATAATACAATATAATACAAATAAATCCTGGAATGCAAGAGTGCAGATCCAGGAACTCACAGGGCACTTATAAAGTACTGTAGTTTAACTTTTTAGCATATACAAGACACAGAAATATCTTGGACTGAACCATTGGGGCTAGCCATAAACATAAGACAATGATTATATCTTAATATCTGCATTCTCCCTAAGAGCAGCTGAAGCTTTAGTATCCTTCTCATGGTCAGATTTATATCTTTGCTGATACATTGTTGAAAGAAGTCCATTGTTTACAGAACACAGTGAATCATTAGAGTGGTGACTTTTTCTTTACAAGATAACTCATTACAAGTTTTCAGTCAGATCAATAGAGCTGCAAAGCAAGCAGCATCTGCTGAACTGTCTCTTTAGCTAAGCCATAGTGCATTGGTATTCCTTTGTCATGCTTTAAATGCTTATTTGTAAAAAATAAATGACACACACACCAGATTTATAATATTAAAGTTATATAACATCAATTTAATAACGTATCATCTAAAAAAAATAGTTTTCATTGACCCAAAACCATTATAATTTCACTTTATAATGAAAGTGTGATTTGCTTTTATTTGCAGCTTATCTGCTTTTTTTTAACCTTCTTTTCATCCCCTTCTATTCTCTGTTCAACTACTGGGAGTAAAAAGAGTTAGGCAGGCCATACATGATTCTTTTAAATTGATTCCTCCAGCCACACATTCAATGTGGATCAGAGAATCACTTCCACTGAGTTATTGCATTGTGCCAGTGGGGAGCCTTCCCAACCACCAGAATAATGATCAGTGTTGCCAGCTATAGCCGATAACACTGATCATTTGGGAAAAACCCTACAGGTTTGTGGGCAGGTTAGGTACTGTCCCGGCTGGGGGGTAGGAGTTACTGCCTTTCCCAGGTCTTTGGTTTTGGTGGGTTCTTCTCTGGGTCCAGTCCACTTATCCTATGGCATATAAATTGGGACAGGGAAGTCCCCCATAGAAAAACCCAACAGGAAGAGACAAGGAGGTCGTAAGGAGTGAGAGCAAGAGGACCAGGGCCTGCAGCAGTTTCAAGCCCTGTAAGGGAATGAGACGGTGAATGAGGAGGAAGACACTCATGAGGAGCAGAAGTAGGCCATTTGTCATCTTCAGAATGTAAAGTCATCGGAACCTGGAGTTCGCCCTGAAGACGCTAGCACTGGAGTGTGCCTCCTAAGGACTTGCATCGACATGAGAGTGTGGCGTGCCTATGAAGGACTGTAATGGCTGGATTTCGCCTTTGAAGGTATGCCGGGGCAGCGCATAAGCCTGTATTTATGAGTAGGGATGTAGGAAAAAACCTGTTCTTGTATGTTGAACTTTGGGATATTCAGTTATGCACTTTTTCTGAGTAAAGTATGGAAACGTTGTCCTTGTCTGGTCTGAAGTTACTAAACAGGTATATTGCAAGTAATTGGCACACACTTGGGAGTAATGTGAAGAGGGGGGAAACATAGAGGACGTGAAAAAAACAACCACTACCGTGCCCTTGTTTACAACCAGCTAGCCCATACATGGGTCGAAAATTTGGCTGGTCCATGCTGAACTGGCCAAATTTTGATCCATGTTTGACCAGCTTTAGCCTTGTGTAATCTCTAAACCACAACCTAAAACTTACAGAAGGCTGAAGACTGTCTTCCCACCCCACAATAGGTGCAGAAGTGGCCAACCACCAAGCAGAGGGCAATTCTTAATGTCACATGCTCTCTCTATTTTAACTGATTACTTTTCCACCTGCCTGTATGTGCAGTATGACAGTCATGTTAGAATCCCAAGAGCGTGCTGCTTTAGCTTCTGCTTTAAAACACCCTGGTATTCTACCAGACTGAAGTTCATACTGAAACTACTTATTCAGCTGAATCCAGTAAATGAAAGCTGCCTACTACAATGGGAACCCCCTAAAATCTCCTGTAGGATACCTGCATACTATATATACTACAATATTGAGGGAAATGTTAATGCCTTTTTGAAGGTTTTAAACTGCCAAGGTTCTTATAACAATAAAAAGACCAGGATTTTCCACATAGGGATGCAAAATGAATATTCTGAAAATATTCAGTTTAGTGAAACCTCCTAAAAACATTATATTCTATCTCTCCACATAAGCCGTTTGTGTCAATTGCAGAATGATTAACTCTGCCAGAGCCAATAAAATGTATTTTCCTAACACAATACTTTTAATGATCACATTGTTGGATGTGAATTGTATCATACTTCTGGAAGTGTCTGCTCTTGCAGATGGATTTTCTGTATATGAATAATCTGATATAAACCTTATAGAAAGAAAATAATACCAGAATGATTACAGAGCTATAGAAAATGGTGATGGGCGCATGGCAGGCTGGTAATCAGATTGTAAAGTGGCAGCAAACCTCCCTCTTCTGCACGCTTGTGTGTCAGGTTGGGGCACATCCTAATTCAATAAGATTCCATGCCCTGGGGAATGTAACATGGCATACAGCTGACAAAAATACATTGTTCACTAAATATGTACAGAAAGAAATCACTTTCCTAACAATTCCGGAACTCAGTCATTAACTCATTCCACAGTGCAATCATTTGCTGCAATTATGATGTACTATAAACCTGGGTAATAAGGCCTTACTGGAGCTGGTTTATTGTATTAAGATGTTATTAGGAAATAAGACACGTTGAGCTGGGTTACTGTAATAAGGTATCACAGGGGTGATAAGACAATCAGGAGCTGGGTTACTATAATATGATATTACAGGGGTGATAAGACACTCGGGAGCTGGGTTGCTTTAATAAGATATTACAGGGGTAATAAGACACTGAGGAGCTGGGTTAATGTAATAAGATATTACAGGGGTAATAAGACACTCAGGAGCTGGGTTAATGTAATAAGATATTACAGGGGAAATAAGACACTCAGGAGCCGGGTTATTGTAATAAGATATTATAGGGGTAATGGGACACTCAGGAGCCGGGTTACTGTAATAAGATATTATAGGGGTATTGGGACACTCAGGAGCCGGGATACTGTAATAAGATATTATAGGGGTAATAGGACACTCGGGAGCTGGGTTAATGTAATAAGATATTATAGGGGTATTGGGACACTCAGGAGCTAGGTTACTGTAATAAGATATTATAGGGGTATTGGGATACTCAGGAGCCAGGTTACTGTAATAAGATATTATAGGGGTAATAAGACACTCGGGGGCTGGGTTAATTTAATAAGATATTACAGGGGAAATAAGACACTTAGGAGCTGGGTTACTGTAATAAGATATTATAGGGTTAGTAAAACACTCAGGAGCTGGGTTAATGTAATAAGATGTTGCAGGGATAATAAGACCCGACTGGAGCTGGTTTATTGTACTAAGATGTTATTAGGAAATAAGAACACGGACGAGTTGGGTTACTGTAATAAGATATTACAGGGGTAATAAGACACTCGGGAGCTGGGTTACTGTAATAATATATCACAGGGGTAATAGGACACTCAGGAGCTGGGTTATTGTACTAAGATGTTATTAGAAAATAAGGCACGGATGAGCTGGGTTTTACAGGGGATATTACAGGGGTAATAAGACGATCAGGAGCTTGGTTGCTGTAATAAGATATTACAGGGGTAATAAGACACTCAAGAGTTGGGTTAATGTAATAAGATATTACAGGGGTAATAAGACACTCAGGAGCTGGGTTACTGTAATAAGATATTACAGGGGTAATAAGACACTCAGGAGCCGGGTAACTGTAATAAGATATTACACGGTAATAGAAGACTTAGGAGCTAGGTTAATGTAATAAGATATTACAAGGGAAATAAGACACTCAGAAGCTGGGTTACTGTAATTGAATGTTACAGGGGTAATAAGACACTCAGGAGCTGGGTTAATGCAATAAGATATTACAGGGGTAACAATACCCTACTGGAGCTGGTTTATTGTACTAAGATGTTATTAGAAAATAAGGCACGGATGAGCTTGGTTACTGTGATAGGATATTATAGGGGTAAAAAGACACTCAGTAGCTGGGTTACTGTATTACGGTATTACAGGAGTAATAAGACACTCAGGAGCTAGGTTACACTGTAATAAGATATTACAGGGGTAATAAGACACTCAGGAGCTGGGTTAATGTAATAAGATATTAGAGTGGTAACAATACCCTACTGGAGCTGGTTTATTGTACTAAGATGTTATTAGAAAATAAGGCACAGATGAGCTGGGTTACTGTGATAGGATATTACAGAGGTAATAAGACACTCAGGAGCCGGGTTACTGTAATAAGATATTACAGGGGTAATAAGACACTCAGGAGTCAGATTACTGTAATAAGACATTACAGGGGTAATAAGACACTCAGGAGCTGGGTTATTGTAATACGATATTACAGGGGTAATAAGACACTCAGGAGCCGGGTTATTATAATAAAATGTTACAGGGGTAATAGGACACTCAGGAGCTGGGTTACTGTAATAAGATGTTACAGGAGTAATAAGACACTCAGGGACTGGGTTACTGTAATAAGATATTACAGGGGTAATAAGACATTCAGGAGCTGGGTTACTGTACTAAGATATTACAGGGGTAATAAGACACTCAAGAGCTGGGTTACTGTAATAAGATATTACAGGGGTAAGAGGACACTCAGGAGCCGGGTTACTATAATAAGATGTTACAGGGGTAATAATACCCTACTGGAGTTGGTTTATTGTACTAAGCTGTTATTAGAAAATAAGACACGGACAAGCTGGGTTACTGTAATACGATATTTCAGGGGTAATAAAACACTCAGGAGCTGGGTTGCTTTAATAAGATATTACAGGGGTAATGGGACACTCAGGAGCTGGGTTACTGTAATAAGATATTATAGAGGTAATAAGACACTCAGGGACTGGGTTACTGTAATAAGATATTTTAGGGGTAATAAGACACTCAGGAGCTGGGTTACTGTACTAAGATATTCTAGGGGTAATAAGACACTCAGGAGCTGGGTTACTGTACTAAAATATTACAGGGGTAATAGACACTCAGGAGCCGGGTTACTGTAATTAGATATTACAGGGGTAATAAGACACTCAGGAGCTGGGTTACACTGTAATAAGATATTACAGGGGTAATAAGACACTCAGGAGCTGCGTTACTGTAATAAGATATTACAGGGGTAATAGGACACTGAGGAGCTGGGTTACTGTAATAATATATCATAGGGGTAATAAGACACTCAGGAGCTGGGTTACTGTAATAGGATATTACAGGGGTAATAAGACATTCAGGAGCTGGGTTACATTGTAATAAGATATTACAGGGGTAATAAGACAATCAGGAGCTCGGTTGCTGTAATAAGATATTACAGGGGTAATAAGACACTCAGGAGCCGGGTTACTGTAATACGATATTACAGGGGTAATAAGACGCTCAGGAGCCGGTTACTGTAATAAGATATTACAGGGGTAATAAGACACTCAGAAGCTGGGTTACTGTAATACGATATTACAGGGGTAATAAGACGCTCAGGAGCTGGGTTACACTGTAATAAGATATTACAGGGGTAATAAGACAATCAGGAGCTTGGTTGCTGTAATAAGAAATTACAGGGGTAATAAGACACTCAGGAGCTGGGTTACTGTAATAAGATATTACAGGGGTAATAAGACACTCAGGAGCTGGGTTACTGTAATAAGATGTTACAGGGGTAATAAGACACTCAGAAGCTGGGCTACTGTAATAAGATATTACAGGGGTAACAATACCCTACTGGAGCTGGTTTATTGTACTAAGATGTTATTAGAAAATAAGGCACGGATGAGCTGGGTTACTGTAATATGATATTACACGGGCAATAGGAGACTAATGCCCCGTACACACGGTCGGATTTTCCGATGGACAATGTCCGATCGGAGCGTGTTGTCGGAAATTCCGACCGTGTGTGGGCGCCATCGGACATTTTCCATCGGATTTTTCGACACACAAAGTTGGAGAGCAGAAAATAAAATTTTCCGACAACAAAATCCGATCGCCTCAATTCCGTGTGTGGCCTGTTCCGACGCACAAAGTGCCACGCATGCTCAGAAGAAATTCCGAGACGGGACAGCTCGTTCTGGTAAACTTAGCGTTCGCAATGGATACAGCACTTTCGTCACGCTGCAATGTTCAAAATGGTTTAATACAGCGCACTCTCTTCTTCTTTATAATGTGACAAGAATTAAGTAGTTTTGCTGCTCATATTCACACACACTACTCACAAACTTTTATTTGTGTTTTTTTAGTGGGATTCCCTGAATATATTGTTATTAGTTGTAACATCTGACTTTTTTTTTTTTTTTTTTTGTATTTTCAGCCTTTTTTTTTCTTTAATGTTTGGATTTTTTCCAAGGCTGATCTTTGTTCAATGTTATTTTTATTTTTACTCCAGAATATTTTTGTGTGTGTTTTGTGTGTCAAGTTACCCCAACACCATTGATATCTTTTATTATTTAATCTCAAGGAGATTGTTTGGTGTTGGTGTCCCTTGTTCATTTCACATTGTATATTTGAAATGTACCTGAATCCTCACAAACAAACTGTCATTTTTGAAGTAAAACACATAGGAGAGTATAATTCAAAACAAAAATCCTTTATTAAGGGCTCAGAACCAAACAAAGAGGAAGGCAACACTGGATCAACAGGAGAAATTAGTGAAGCCTGGGACCCCCACGGCAGACATCAATTCTTTAACATCAAAATTGGTGGCCTGAGGAGTCCATATGTAAGGGAGGGCAGTCTGGTCCGGAATTCGCAGAGATCTGGAAAGCAGCAGATGACATCTATGTTCCCAGGCTGTGGTACCACAAGAGGCTGCATTTTTTGGCCGACCAGACTGGATCCAGGGCAATCACTGTCTGGTCTTCCTTCCACGCTTCCTTCCGGGCTGTGGCTGTGCAGTTGGAGATGTGGCAGGAGGAGGAGTAGGACCTGGAGGAGGAGGAGGACTGGGGGGACCTGGAGGAGGACTGGGGGGACCTGGAGGAGGACTGGGAGGACCTGGAGGAGAGGGAGGAGGAGGAGGAGGACCTGCAGGAGGAGGAGGAGGACCAACGCGAAGGTGTGTCTGAAGTGTAATTTGGCCCCTCATACCTTTCTCCAGAGCCTCCGATATGAGGGCCTCACACATGACTTTTTGGCCCTCCTCCATCCTCTGCATTTTATATGCTATGAAGGCAGCAATGTTCTCCTCCATGGTGTGGGGTGCTCCCAGGACCTCTGTAGCCCTCCAAAAGAATCATATAGCAGCCTCCTCTAGGGTACTCCTCCTACTGCCACTTTCTCTTTTCAGTGGGGGTGGAGGGACCTGCAGATCAGCCAGCCGGCTCGGCCCGGCCACCTCCTGGCTGAGACTTCCCTGTGTATGAAAAAGGGACATGGTTTTAGTTTTTGCTTTATCAATCACAATCCTAAATTACTACTCCCAACTAACATCTAGTTAACATCATTGATTGGACAAGCAGAAATATTTAGAGGAATACTATACCTGGCTCAATCTTGGCTCCTCCACATGCAGCCTGGAAGGCCCAGGTTGGGCGTCAGAAGCCTCAGCCGGGGGGGGGGAAGGAAGCGTGGAAGGAAGACTGGAGAGGGATGGCTTGGGTTCAGTCTGGCCTGCCAGAAAATGCAGCCTGTCGTAGTACAACATCCTGGGGACATAGATGTCATCTGCTGCTCCGGATCTCTGTGAATCCAGGACTTTCTTGCGCTCCCTTAGATATGTGCTCCTCAGGCCACCAATGAAGATCTTTAAATAAGTGATGTCTGCCGTGGGGATCACCTGCTTCACAATTTCACACAATTGCTCCAGTGCTGCCTTCCTCTTTGCTTGGTTCTTGAAATGGGGGTGGTTAATCTCCCACAGACAGGGCAGCTCCCTTAGCATCTCTAGGAATACTGACATGAAGTCATTATCTTTGAGTAGCATATCCATGTTCACTGCAAGACACAACACAAGACAAAGCCTAATGTCAGACAAAACTCTCCTAATCTTGTTACAATATAGGCCTCAATCTAGAAGCAGTATAGGCACAAGTTTGTCTCTTACCTTTGTTCTTACGATCGGCGCGTCCAATGCTCCTTCCTCCGCTCACAGATCGTACGTAATACGCACGCGTGTTACGCTTTATACACACTGCGCATGCGTGTAACTCCGCCCGCCCCTGACATTCTTTCTAGTCTATTCCCCGCTCCTTTTCGTTCGGCGCAGTGGGTGAAGAGCATGATGGCGGATTTAGAGCAGGTGTGTGCTAATTATAGCAACGAGGAGGAGGAGGAGGAAAGCCCGGATCCAGGCACGTCCCGATCCAGAAGGAGACGTTTTAAGGCCACAAATATGTCCTTTGGGGGGATGTTGGAGATGGTCGACATCATGAGGAAGTCCGACTATGACGGAAAATATGGGCCTTACCCCCACCCCAACATCCGAAAGGCAAAAATCATTGCTAAAGTGATCAAAGGTCTTCACAGGAATTTCGGGGTATGAAGATCTAAAGATCAGCTCAGGAAGCGGTGGTCGGACCTGAAGTTGAGAGAGCCAGAGCAGTACCGAAAGGTCCGGAGAGTGCTGCAAAAAAGTAAGTAGTTGTGCTGTCTTCCTATTTTTTCTGTCTTTATTCCGTTCGTTCTGCTCCATATGCTTTTATTATTTGTAACGTTTAAAAGGGCAACTTTAATGTTCATGGGCCCATTATTCGTTCGTATCAAACATTTTTCTTTCGGCCTCTAGAACACCATTGTTTAGGCCATATGCATTTTCACACATTTTTTGGGGCCTACTTGGATGCCAAATATTTGTTTGTGTAGATGGGTTTGTTACTAGAATGAAATGCCAACTAGATTGTGTGTAAGGAGAGGACACTGAGCAGCTGTTTTCACATCTGGACACTGGAGCACTAATGTGGGACACAAGAACACCATTTTTATTAGGGGGGGCACACAGGTGCTCCAGTGTATACTATAGGGGGGGCTACATCTGTGAAGCTTGTACTAAACAGGTAAAGTATTGCAGCTTGACAAAGGGCAATAAAAAAAATACATCTTGGAACTCGGCTAAAATAGACAATTGTACCCCACTTCCAAGCAATGTTTCCTATTTCTAGTTCTGACATCAAATATCTGTGTGCTAATTATACCATTTTTGTTTTACATAGGGGAGCAAAGACTCGGAGGACACTCCTCATCCCAGGAGAACACAGACCCCCCACCTATGGAAGAAGGTGAAATACCCCAAACCCAAGAAGAAGAGCAGGAGGAAGAAGAAGACGTGGTGGAGATTGGCACCACAACAGGTGAGTGTCTGCGACCACAGGCTCAGGTAAAAGAGATGGATGGTGGCAGATTTTTGAGACCTTTTTTTTTGTTCTTTATCTCTTTTTAGGTGATCGTGATGTGAGGGATAGAGAACGCTTAAAGTGCCCAGATCCTGATCGGGGAGATCATGGGGTGTAATGCCGAACTGCAAAACATCCAGCAAAAAATCAATGATGTGATTAAAAAAATAATAACATCATTGATGTTTTGGGGCGAATTTAAACCCCACAAAATCACTTGTTTTATTGTGGTCCAATCTTTTAACATTTTTTTCAATGTTTTGAAAAGCCAAATTTGGAGGATACACACAGTGTGCCAACATGTGCTATCTGCCATCACGAGAGATCAATGGACGCGTTTTGGGGGTGCAACCCCTTCCTCAATTATAAAGTCGCAGTGAGGAAGGTCTTGCTCCCCCAAAACACGTCCCTTGATCCCCCCTGATGGCAGATAGCACATGTTGACATTCGTAAATTGCTGTGTGCATCTTCCAAATTTGGCTTTTCCTGGGGTGATTTCCCCCCATCTGAACGCTATATCAAACCCAGTTCCTAAATACTGATGTCTGATATAGCCTTCAGGTTTTACCTAATGTGAACTTTGTAAGTTCAAGTTTTTTGGCTTTCTTGTTGGTTTTACACAGGCCTGTTTTATCTGAAATGGATATTTCGATTTTTGATAATGCTACTGCAAAAATTGTTATTCAACAAACATGTTGGTTTGTTTTAAAAACCTTTGGTAAATGCACATGTGATTGTGCAGGTATAAAAAAGTGGCTTACTCAAGAATGTGTGGATTATTGTCTCAAAACTACAACACTTTTGGGGTGATGTAATTGCTGTTTTATGCAAAAATGGGGGTTATTTCCTAAGGGCAAATCCACTTTGCACTACAAGTGCAGTTTCAGTGCAGTTGCAAGTGCACTTGGAGTGAAATGTGTTTTTGCATTTAGGAAATAACACCCAACAGTGCTTTGTATAATAAGGTTACACAATCACGACATTTTCTGGACTCCACACATTTCTGTCAGGGTCAGCTAAAACAAACACAAGCAGTAAATTTCCACAAAGAATTTCTTTTTTTTTTTTTTATTTGAAAAAGGCTTCACATATTGTCTGGCATATTGATAGCCCCCCTACCCGCAAAGAACTCCAGGTATCGTAACCGGACATCACGGGCACTCAGGGAGGGCAAGCCAGGACGGCCACTTTCAAGCGCCGTCAGTGTTGTTGGATGTAGGATTCCGGCCTCAGGCCCAACTGAGCCAGCATAGTTGGCAGAATGTTTTCTTAAAAAATTATGGAGAACACAGCACGCCAGTATTATATGGTTCAGTTTATACTCCGCCATATGGATGGGTGTCAGAAATAGTCGGAATCGGCTGGCCAGGATTCCAAATGTGTTCTCCACCACTCTTCGGGCTCTGGCCAGCCGGTAATTCAAAACCCTCTGTTCCGGGGTGAGGGTCCTCATCGGGAATGGCCGCATCAGCGCAAACGCTTCATCAGCAACGAACACAAATGGGAGACCTTTCACATTGTCCTCTGGAGTTGGCAAGTCCAAGCTGCCATTCTGGAGACGCCTGTAGAACTCCGTCTGGGCGATGACTCCACCATCGGACATCCGGCCATTCTTCCACACGTCCACATACAAGAAGTCGTAATTAGCCGACACCACCGCCAACATCACTATACTATTAAACCCCTTGTAATTATAATAGTACGACCCCGAGTTGGGTGGTGGGACGATGTGGACGTGTTTCCCATCAATTGCCCCTCCGCAGTTAGGAAAGTCCCACCGCTGGGCAAAGTGGGAGGCCACAGTCTGCCATTCCTGTGGCGTGGAAGGAAACTGTTGAGGAAAAAACAATAAACATTACTATTTTTTCACAGTAAACATGGCAAGCAGATTCTACACAAACATTATGGGGCAACCTCCAGATAGCATTTATTAAGGGGAATTTAACAAGGCCAAAGTATAAGGTACACCTATCATATTCCCCCTCCCCCCTCTCATGGGCCATTTCTAACATTATAGGGGGGGGAACTCTTGGACAGGTAACCCTCTTCACTTCATTGAGAGATGAATGCCTAAATACAGGGTATTACTTGGAACATCCCCTCCTTAGTTACACTATTGGCAGACCACTGGACAGGTAAGAAGTGTCATAATACAAAGATATAAATACACATTGTACACATTTGAGGACATTTGGACATTCTGCTATTACAAAAACTTTAAACAGTACCATTTGAAAGTATACAGGCAGGCCCTTGCACTACATGCTTTGGGGAATTCATCCATAAATCTGAGCACTAAAGAGGTGGGTATAGTGTGTATGGGTTTGGCAAAGTCAGCAGATAGATGATTGAGGATAGAGAATTGGGATCAGCTGACTTAGCAGTTGGGGGGAGGGAGGGTTACTAAAAATTATTTGGGGACACCACAAAAAAAAGCCTCTGCCACTCTGCCTGAATTTAAATAAAAAATAACATTTCCAAACATTTTATGGGGTGTTTGGGGTAAAGCACTACTATGGAGCTGATAAAATACATTGTTAAGTGACTACATGAGGTGAATATAGGGGCAGGAGACACCATGCTGGAGAGGTTATTGAAGGGCAAATATGTATGAAGGACATACAATAATAATTACATAAAAACCCAGCATGCATGAGAACAAAGGGGACATTCACAGCATATTACAATCATGGTAATTAGGGAATGAGGAGAGAAATACAATATATTATCAAACATTCAATACAATAAAATGTGATATAAAAGGATTAAAATCTTACCTTCATATACTCCTTCTGCAGGACCTGTATGATGGCAGAACAGGTCTCTGGGATAATGATCCCCAGAGCCTGGGGGGAGATGCCTGTCGAGAACTTTAAGTCCTGCAGACTTCTCCCTGTGGCCAAATACCGCAGGGCAGCGACCAACCTCTGCTCCGGAGTGATGGCTTGCCTCATGCAGGTATCCTGCCTGCTGATATAGGGGATCAGCGCAGCCAACAAACAGTGGAACACGGGGTCCGTCATCCTGAGAAAGTTCCTGAAATCATCAGGATTATTCTCACGGATCTCACGGAGCAAAGGCATATGAGAGAACTGGTCACGCTGAAGCAACCAATTCTTGGTCCATGAACTCCTCCCCACCCTGTTCATGGACTGGACTTGTGTCAAGGTCAGGACCCCAACACCAAGCTCCCGCACAGCACGAACTCTACGAGGAGTACGCATACGAAACATGGCTAGAAAACGGTCGGCTGCACAGAACGAAGTAACAGAACGCACTGAAGAACAGCAAGGCCTGTGAAGAGCGACCTGAAAAACAGCAACGAGCGGACAAGATCGCACAGAAAACTCCGATACGAACTGACTGCACGCACTGAAGAGCAGATACAAACCCACAAGCACAAACTGAACGGCAGAAAACGATCTGAAAGCCACGAGTCTGAAAAAGCGTGAATCGTCTCTCACCAAACTTTTACTAACACGAGATTAGCAAAAGGAGCCCAAAGGGTGCCGCACTTGGTTCTGAACCGGCCTTTTCTAGTCTCGTTGTACGTGGTGTACGTGACCTCGTGGTTGGCGATCGGAAATTCCGACAACTTTGTGCGACCGTGTGTAGGCAAAACAAGTTTGAGCCAACATCCGTCGGAAAAAATCCTAGGATTTTGTTTTCGGAATGTCCGAACAAAGTCCGACCGTGTGTACGCCCTATTAGGAGCTAGGTTAATCTAATAAGATATTACAGGGGAAATAAGACACTCAGAAGCTGGGTTACTGTAATAAGATATTACAGGGGTAATAATACACTCAGGAGCTGGGTTACTGTAATAAGATATTACAAGGGTAATAAGACACTCAGGAGCTGGGTTACTGTAATAAGATATTACAGGGGTAACAATACCCTACTGGAGCTGGTTTATTGTACTAAGATGTTATTAGAAAATAAGGCACGGATGAGCTGGGTTACTGTGATAGGATATTACAGAGGTAATAAGACACTCAGGAGCCGGTTTACTGTAATAAGATATTACAGGGGTAATAGGACACTCAGAAGATGGGTTACTGTAATAAGATATTACAGGGAAATAAGACACGGATGAGCTGGGTTACTGTAATAAGACATTACAGGAGTAATAAGACACTCAGGAGCCTGATTACTGTAATAAGATATTACAGGGGTAATAGGACACTCAGGAGCTGGGTTACTGTAATAAGATATTACAGGGGTAATAAGACACTCAGGAGCTGGGTTACTGTACTAAGATATTACAGGGGTAATAATACCCTACTGGAGCTGGTTTATTGTACTAAGCTGTTATTAGAAAATAAGACACGGACAAGCTGGGTTACTGTAATAAGATATTTCAAGGGTAATAAGACACTCAGGAGCTGGGTTGCTTTAATAAGATATTACAGGGGTAATGGGACACTCAGGAGCCGGGTTACTGTAATAAGATATTACAGGGGTAATAAGACACTCAGGAGCTGGGTTACTGTAATAAGATATTACAGGGGTAATAAGACACTTAGGAGCTGGGTTATTGTACTAAAATATTACAGGGGTAATAGACACTCAGGAGATGGGTTACTGTAATTATATATTACAGGGGTAATAAGACACTCAGGAGCTGGGTTACACTTTAATAAGATATTACAGGGGTAATAAGACACTCAGGAGCTGGGTTACTCTAATAAGATATTACAGGGGTAATAAGACACTCAGGAGCTGGGTGACTGTAATAAGATATTTCAGGGGTAATAAGACACTCAGGAGCTGGGTTACTGTAATAAGATATTACAGGGGTAATAAGACACTCAGGAGCTGGGTTACTGTAATAAGATATTACAGGGGTAATAAGACACTCAGGGGCTGGGTTACTGTAATAAGATATTACAGGGGTAATAAGACACTCAGGAGCTGGGTTACTGTAATAAGATATTACAGGTATAATAAGACACTCGGGAGCTGGGGTACTCTAATAAGATATTACAGGGGTAATAAGACACTCAGGAGCTGCTTTACTGTAATAAGACATTACAGAGGTAATAGGACAATGGGGACCTGGCTTATTAATTTAATACAGTAATATGGGGTAATTAGACAGGAGCTGAGTTAATGTAATACATCGTCATCATGTTATTTCAGTGCAGTACAGCACGTTTCTTTGTGTACTCTAAAATGTCATCTCTCCAGGTTCAGAGGTGTGAAGCGTATGTCTCGAAGAAGAGGATTGTATGTCAGATTCTGGCTCAGCGACCCTCCGCTCCATATAAAGACTAAAGCAGTGGCATATTCATCTGTTTATAAAAGTCGGTTTAAAGACAGGAATTTATCTTCCTCTGTGATTTTCTCCCTCCCTCCGGCTCTCTGCCAGGCTCACTCGCTCAGGCTCCTGCTCTCTGCATTGCTACCAGATTTATTTAAGAGTGAAAACCCAGAGATTCCCGGAGAGGGACTTATAAGGAGCGCAGTGAGTGAAAGGCTGCAGTGGGCCAGGATTGCTGGATGAGACACCAGCAGGCTACAAGTGAGCCTCTTCACCTGCACGCTTCCGAGGCAGTAAGGCACCTTAAAATGTGAAATACCTTTGCGGTTAGTTCATACAGCATGTACAGTTTCCATATAGAAAATAAAAAACTGAAAAGTAATCTAGGAGATCAGGGAATGATAAGGAACTCAGTTATTCCACAATTGGACTACTGTGCTATTGTGGAATGTGGAATGTTGTTTGTCACCATGAATGGTTCATTTGTGTAAGCAAGTTATTGCCGAGAATGTTTAATTGCTAAATTGATGTATCCCGAGATTAATTTAGTTAAATCCCAAATCTAAAAAAAGGAATCTTCTCTTGCTTTACCTTCTAATCCACTGGATAGATTAGTCCTTCTGATGCTCTGATTGCCTAACCTGACAATCATTGACATACCAGTGTAGAAAAGTCTCGGGCCCCTGAGGACCAATGGTGATCTCCAGCGTTAGGGAGAGCCGACATCCTTCAGTGTAGAGTGGGTTACAAGGCATGGTGGGTGTAATGCAAGGTGAACAAGTGGGCGCCAGACACTTTTTGAATGCAAAGAGATTTATTGTCTCTTAAACAGAACTGTGGGAGAGAGGATTAGGGCCAGGACACCCTTAGGTAGATGCAATGTTAATACGCAGACTCAGAGACTTCTATAGGTATACATCTTTACCGGTGAAGGCCTCCAGCCAGACACCACTTCTGTATATGAAGGACTGCTGTCTCCTATGGCAACAACCTTGTAGCTGTTACTAACAGAAAAGGTATTCAACTATCTGCTACATGAACAGTTCTCTTTACCCCACACTCACTCACTGTGGGTCTTCACTGAACGAGCTCTCAGTCTCTCTCACTAGACTTCAGATTCACTAGCCACTGGATCCCCTGAGCTCTTTCACTGTAGCACTCGGTATGCGTCACCCCCGCTTCACTGCTGAGTCCCTGGCTTGGCACTCACAGATACTCCTCAAGCTTCACCCCTGCTGACATGTTATGTCACTTGCTTGGCACTCCACAAGTGTCACCTCTACTGTCCTGCTAGGTCCCTGACTTGGCACTTGCTGATGCTTTCCCACTTCTTCACCGTCCCCGGCTGTCGAGAAGTCTGCGCTGGTACTGTCCTCAGCTTACTCACAATGCTCTCCGTTAGCAAGGTGGATGGTCCCTTTGCGGCGACAGCTTCCCCTCTACCTCCGACCACGAATGGTTTCCCGGCCAGTGGAACCGGTTGGACTATAAGCCCGCAGTCCCAATCCTGCACTAATTATGGATAGGCTCACAGATAGCCTAGTAGCCAGATGTCCCCGGGACAGGCCTTAGGTTTCTGGCCTAGCAGCCCGGGACAATACAACACACGTCCAGCCAGACAGCCCTCCAGGTGGCACAGAACCCCAATCACCTGACTCCAACCAAATAGATAGGTTCTCCCAGAAGGCAAAGGGACCCAAGAAAATCCCTGCCTATTGGCTGAGATACCCCATTCATTCCTAATCTGTCCTTGCAATGCCCATGTTTTATCTATTGTCACCAGACACCCGGCCATCTAGTGACAGAAGAGAGAAGTGCAGCAATTCCAGAATTAGGGAAAAATCAATTGACCTTCTTACAATTGGCCAAGGCAACTATCACTTGGTAAATAAATGTAATAGCAACTCTACCTAAACATCAGGGTGCTTCATCAAGTATAAAAAAACCCTGAAAGGGAAGTTTGAGTTAGACAAACACAATACAATCAACCTCAGGGCAATAATCAATACTAGCACCAGCAATGTCAAAATAACAGCAAAGTGGACAATTCACTCTTCAGAGAATGGCCTGCCTACCAATATCAGGCTCTACCTAGGCCACTGGCTATTGGAGGATTCGCTCCAGTCCTGCCAGCATTGGGGCCTTCTAACTCTCGTAGCAAACAGCGGGCAATTAAAAACACAGTGATGGCCAATAGGCCTGTGACTGTCACCACACTGACACTCTGGGGATGTCCTCACAAGAGCAGTCTGTTCTCCAATGGCTGCTCCTATGGTCAGGATGGATGGGTATTGAATAATAGGCCACAGTATTTCTGACTGGATGAAGACTATACAGCAGCTTAGAACACATGAACTCACTGCAGCTTGGTTCTCAGCACAGCAGCCCAGCTCACAGTCCTGCTGACCCTCCCTGAGCCCAGCCCAGGCACAGCAGCCACATGTGCACCTCTCTCACCACATCTCAATCCGCTCTACCTTGGGCTCCTAGCACATTAAGCCCAGCACTGTTCATATCAGTTCTCTCTGCCCAGTCTCTTCCTGGGGCTCTGGTGGCTCAGTGCCTTTCCCTGGACACCTGGTAGCTCTGTCCTAGCAGCAAGAGCACCCTCAAGCACACTCCTCACTCCAAACCTTCTTCCCAGGCTCACTGCAACTGAAACCAAGTGGTGGGCAGTTCTGCTCTTTGGCCTTAGCAGCCAATCTTAATCCTCCTGCTTAGTCGCTATGGGTAGACTTCCTCCCAGGCTACAGCCAATTCAAGTCTTTCTTCTGCTCTCCTCTCTGCGCTGTCAATGTCAGTCTCCAGAATGGAAGGAGCAACTGTCTGTGGTCAAGGCGCAATGTCCTGCTGGATGGCTTAGAGAGGCCACCAGCTGGTACTACATTCCAATGCAATACTTATCCCCTTTCTGGAGCTGTCCAGTCTTTCGTCCTCCTGCCCTAGGCGTTCTGGGTTAAATAACAACCAGGGTCATTCAACCCACATCTGTGGGCCAGGGGCATCAAAGACACACCCTCCTGGGGGTGCACCATTATGCCGGCCTGGGATCACAGTACTGGTGCACAAAATTCCCCTCACACATTACTGCATGAGTGCATTCCAATCAATGATGTAGCACCCTCTTAGGTAGGTGCTAGAAGAGAGTATTGTTTTTGATCTTTCTGCTTACCAGGAAGATGGTCAGGTAAAACCTAGAGCGCTTTCTGCCTACCAGGGAGCAGGATCTATTGGTTAGGTCTGCTCATTGTGCAGCTCAGCTTGTTCTGACTGTCCCTCACTGGTCCAATAGGGAAGCATATTGGACAGTGGGTCTGAGGGGACCTGACAAGTAAGTGCACAGGCTTTGTTACAGTCCTGGCAATTGGCAGGGGAAAAGTGCTGCATTGCATGTTTCGGATACTGTACATGAAGCCAGAGTACATGTGCTCAGAGTTAGTTGAGCCGGGGAACAGAGTCCAGGAGGGAGAGGGCAGCTGTCATCTCCTCAGCGGAGGAGGTTGTGCAGCTCTGGGTGGCTGACCCAGGGGCCTAAGGAGAGAGAAGCTGAAACCGGAGGTCCTGCAGAGCTGACTGGAAGGAAGACGCCAGGAAGGATTTGATTCGGCCTACTGTGAGTACAGATCTATGTCTTTGGGGCCTGTCAAGTGAGGGCCGCCCCCTTCAGCTAGAAGTGTCAGTGGACGGGTGTCAGTAAAGGGGATGCTATAGAGTATCCTGAAGATAATGTAGTGCATCAAGTCTGCTGCTAGTGAGAGCAAGAAGACTTAATTCCCCCATAGATGTGACTGTATGGTTAAAGCAGTGTGACTGCTTCCGCAAGTAATCCAGGGAGGTCAAGTGAGAGTTGTCCCTATTCATTGTGAATAGTTCCAGTTGGAGTATCCCATTAATCTCTTCTCCCATCCAAGTTCCAAAATAAAATACAAAAAAAACACAAATACCCTGGACTGGTCATTGAGTAATGGTGGGACAAGCGAGAACCCCCTAGCAACCAAGTGGGAACCCTTAGTATCCAGCTGCTGGTAACCAGAGAGAGGCCTAAGAAGTCAACACTCAGCAAGCCCTACGGGGACAGTGCTACAACAGTAAGGACCACCCAGTGCTAGAGGGGAAAAAAGGGGAGGACTGGAACCACCATCACCGCAAGACTGGACAGAAGAAATGCGCATACAAATAAATGTGGTACCTTCTCTGCTATATCAATTTTAAACTTTTCTATCCAATTACCCATTGAATACCTCCAACATTTACGCTCTCTGAAACCATTAGGTTCATTTGGGGCAAGGGCTCCCGAGGGTAAGGGTTTAAAACTCTCACCAAACCCAAGATCCGAAGTGGCAAGGGGCTTCCAGATTTTGCAATATACCATAAAGCAACCTTTCCTCTCTCCCACTCACTACCCTTCCATGGATGAACCTGGCATACCATCCCTCAACTGACACACTTTCCCCCTGCAACAGTGGGATGCCATATTAGGTTCCACAAAATGATCCCACTAACTGGCCCACAACTGGACCATTGGAATGTTAGTCAGTACCAGTGTGCAAAGGTGTATTTGTTTTGGAAGAAAAAATCAGCTCTAATGTTGAATGTCCTACATGTGTAGCGTTTTGTAGAACTATTCCTTTAGTTTTTTAAAATTTTAGAATGGGGTGCATCATTTTAAAGGGTGCCTTGACTGAAAAAAGGTTGGGAAACACTGCTCTAAGCAATAAAAGTAAAGAAGGGACACAAAGGGCCTTAAAGATCAAAGAGGGAATGGGGGCATCATTTGTCTGACTTTATAGAGTATCAGGGGTTTGGCATTGTAAATCACAAGACTGGCTACACAGAATAACAACTCTTTTTGGCAATTATTACAGTTCAAATACATGACATTTAATTTTGTTTTTAACTACCTCTCTCCTTAATTTAGATAAATTGTTGTTAGCTACTGTAGCTTCTAACTCTCCAGTGTTTGGATCCAAATCCCTCTGCTTCTCTTTCATCCACAATCTCCTGGATCTGATTTATAGATTTGTATATTCAAATGTACCTTTTAACTACTAAAAGTATTTCAATTGCTTTTAGGTTTTAATTTAATCCATCCCGCACTTCTGAATTCAACCATCATTGACATTGTCCATAGTAGTCGTTAAAAGTTTTATTTTCATTTTTTAAATTCCTTCAGAAAAATAATAGAATTTGGTTGCTGTGGGTGACTCAACTATTTGTTTTATCAGAAGTGTGTTTTAGTAATTGTTTTTTTTTCTTAGTTTCATTCACATGTTGGTACCTACAAACACATAAAATTAGTTTTTTTAAAGTGGATGTGAAGGCTGAAAGTTTTTTTCCTTCATGCATTCTGTGCAATTAGATAAAAGAAAAACCTTCTGTGTGCTGCTCTACCTACATCCCCCCTAATACTCATCTCAGCCCCCTCTTGATCCAGCCATGTGCACGGGAGCCTCGGCTGGCCCCGGGCTCTTTCCCCTTATTGTCTGAGTCTCAGCTGCGGGAGCCATTGGCTCCCACTGCTGTCAATCACAGCCCAGTGAGCCAATGAGGAGAGAGCGGGATGCGGGGCTGAGCCATGGCTCTGTGGGGTTGATTTACTAAAACTGGAGAGTGTAAAATCTGGTGCAGCTGTGCGTGGTAGCCAATCAGCTTCTAACTTCAGGTTCTTCAATTAAGCTTTGACAATAAAACCTGGAAGCTGATTGGTTTCTATGCAGAGCTGCACTAGATTTTGCACTCTAATGCCCCGTACACACGGTCGGATTTTCTGATGGAAAATGTCCGATCGGAGCGTGTTGTCATAAATTCTGACCGTGTGTGGGCTCCATCGGACATTTTCCATCGGATTTTCCGACACACAAAGTTGGAGAGCAGGAGATAAAATTTTCCGACAACAAAATCCGTTGTCGGAAATTCCGATCGTGCGTACACAAATCCGACGGACAAAGTGCCATGCATGCTCAGAATAAATAAAGAGATGAAAGCTATTGGCCACTGCCCCGTTTATAGTCCCGACATACATGTTTTACGTCACCGCGTTTAGAACGATCGGATTTTCTGACAACTTTGTGCGACCGTGTGTAGACAAAACAAGTTTGAGCCAACATCCGTCGGAAAAAATCCTAGGATTTTGTTGTCGGAATGTCCGTACAAAGTCCGACCGTGTGTACGCCCTATAAGCTTTAGTAAATCAACCCCTATGTGTCTTATGGATGCATAGAGTGGGTTCGGGGGCGAATATGCCCCAGTGCCCTTATAGCAAGTGGCTTGCTATTGTGGACACTGGTCAAGGGGGAGGAGCCAGGAACACCGGCGGGGGACCTGAGAAGAAGAGAATTGGGGCTGCTTTGTGCAAAGCCATTGCACAGAGCAGGTAAGTGTGACATGTTTGTTATTAAAAAAAAAACAAAAAAAAAACCTTTAGAATCATTTAACGTGAAGCATCTAAATTTGGGTTAAAACGCCATAATGTAAGGAGTGTGACAATTTAATTCCCGGAATGCTCGGGGCATAGCACTATTATGGTGAGTCACACAGCCATTCACACTCGAGCATGTTCTGACATATTCTCACTTACACTCTCCTGGGTCGCAGACCACTTGGTTCAGTCTTTACGGAGTAGTAGAGGAAATAACATGTGTGTGTTTCAGGCCGGGTTCACACCTATGCGAATTAGATGCGGGTTTCCCCACATCTAATTCGCATAACAGGAGAATGTGACTGGCTCCCTATGGAGCCGGTTCACATATCTACGTTGGGGCTGCGGAGCACACTGTACAGAAACGCTGTGCTTCTTTGGCTCCGTTTCATGGCCGAATTTAGGCATAGATTCGGCCCTGATTCCTCCCTAAAACGGGGAACAGGGATGCACAGCGCTTCTGTGCGATCCGCAGCGGGTTCCAGTGTGAACCGAGCCTTAATGTTGGCGGAAAATGAGTGAACGGAATCTGGGGCAGTGGTTTTTAACATCAAATTTTGCGTGAAACTTGGTAAAAGTGCAACTTGGGGAACATTCTATGAAGAAAATAATGCAGCGTACACACAATCAGAATTTCGGCCCGCAAAAGAGTTTTCCGTTGGAAAATGCGACCGTGTGTATGCTCCATCAGACTTTTGCTGGCCGAATTCCAGCCAGTAAAAGATAGGGAGCATGTTCTTAATTTTTCGGTCGGAAAAAGTTTGTATCTGAAAATGCGATCGTCTGTGGCACTTCCTACGCATGCTCGGAAACAATTCGACGCATGCTCGGAAGCATTGAACTTCATTTTCTCGGCTCGTCGTAGTGTTGTACGTCACCGCGTTCTTGACGGTCGTAAGTTCAGCAAACTTTTGCGTGACCGTGTGTATGCAAGGCAAACTTGAGCGGAATCCCGTCGGAAAAGCCGTCATATCTTTTTCCGATGAGAAGTCCGATCATGTGTACGCGGCATTAGTGTTTGTGAATGGCATAGGAGGTTTAAAGAGGGACAGGAAAATGTCCGCGATGACGCAATAAGTAGGCAGCCAATAACAAAAAGGACGGATGCAAATATGGACAGAGTGTGAACCCTTGTACGCTCATGCTGCGTTTTTGTTTTTTTTTATATCACAAGGGGATAGTTCACTATAAATTCATAGAACATGGTACAATGGTCGACCAACATTGTTACCTGGAAATTCTTTTTTTTAACAAGAAAGAAAGTTACTTGGAAATTCAGAAAAAGGTTATGGGAATCTGTTTGGAGGAAAATACCGGAACTCTTCACCACGACAATGCTCCTCCACAAACATTCTTTTTACAGACCATTCTGGGAATTAAATTGTCATACCTCATATAGTTAAAAAAAGGTAAACTTTAAATCAACGTAGAATAAAATGCTGATAATACCAATAATTATAAAGCCAAAAGATAAATGGTGAACAAATAATAAATGTGCTAATATAATATCAAAAACAAAATTAATCAAAGAAAATAAAGTCCATGCAACTGTGAAAACCAATCTTGCAGCGGTGACCAACAGTGCTTAAGAATAACACTTGTGTGCAATCCACCACGTGTTCACTCCACCTTATTACTCATAAAGGCTTACCAGAACTATTGTGAGCCCCAGAGTATGAGAAGTCAAATTGCGCTGAATGTAAACACCGCTCTGTGGTTGATATAGGGATATCAAATCCACCACTTGCCAGCCCAAGTTGTATTCAGCAGACCACACAAAAGAAAAAAAGGAGAGCATTAGGCTCCAATCGTGTAAAATCCTTGATAAAACATTTATTAGACTGGATAAAAAATACTTACATCAATAAGTAGTAATCACCAAACAAACTACATTTGTCAGAATTCCATCAGCAGCTGCACGCATGCATGGTGACGTCACTTCTCTTTTAGTTAAACCCTCCAAGTTATATCAAGTGCTTTACATATTTTTTTTGTCCTTAGAACCGCAAAACAAGCTTTGGCCACACTCCTCTTTTAAGTCAAAACAAAATTCACTCACAACTCACTCCTGCCCACAAATCCTGCTCCCGAGAACATCCTGGCCCTGTTTAGTGGTCAGTAGAAATAAGAACACTCTGGAATTATTGGTCAGTAGGAGGAAATGATGCTCTAACATTGTTGTCAGTGAGAAGAAATAAGTGCAGTGGGGGAGCTAGAAGGCTGGAAGGCTCTGAGTGGAGCTGGATGTTATTGTGGGCTTATAGGGTTCTGGAGAGGGTTATTGGACTCTGTAGCAGACCTAGTGGCTCTGTGGGGGATGGGGTGCTGGTGGTCTCTCCAGGGGGCTGGAGGCTTAGTGGGAGCACTGTTGGAGACTGAAGGTCACTGTGGGACACTTTTGGAGGCTTGGGGCGCTGTAGCAAGGTTGAGAGGCACTGTGGACTACTGTTGGAGGTTGAGGGCCTTATGGGAGGGCTGGAGGCTCTGCAGCAGGTTGGGGGGTGGGGGGCATTGTGGGCATGTGGGTGGCACTGTGGGAGGTTAAAGCATCTGCAGCCAGCTTGAGGTTCCCAGAGGGTTGGGGGGGGGCACTTAATACAGACCTGATATCAGTACAGATACTATTAGGTAGGGAAATGTCTAAATGACTAGAGAGAGGACATTCATCCCCAGTGGGCACCCATACTGTCAGCAAGTCTACTGCTACTCTGTGATATGGGCACAATGATCCACACTACAGTACCTACTTGTAAAACCTAATGGAACAATACCCGGTTCTGGAATGCTTAGTGTTCCAGCGTGGGGTGCAACTGCCACTCTGTAGCCCAAAAAGGAGGGAACGCCGCAGCTCCCCCCAACCCCCCAACATGTGAAAACCCTACGCCCAGAGCAACTGCTTCTCCTGCCCCCACCCTTGTCCCGGTCCTGATTGTACAACTTATGGAGTGCAGGTATCAGAATAATGTAACATACAACAAATGCCCTGGCATTGGTGGTCAGTGGCTGTACAAGGTGCATCCTCGTCAGTGGGAGAAAAAATTTCCCCAGCATTAATGTGAGGACAAATGCCTGGATGTCAATGTTAAGTGGAATGAAAAGATGCCCTAGTGTTAGTGATAGGAGAAAATCATACAAATTTCTTACCAGTGTAGCTCCTGAATCATCAAGTGAAGAAAACATCACACAAAGTGAAGATGGATCTCCTTATTATCCTGTGCAGGTCCCACACTTTTCAGCAGTCTGATATGGGACATTCCAGCACCCGGCGCTGGGTCGGTTGGAAACCTTTGGTAGTCAAATCAGCAAAGACTTTGCTAATTAAATAGCTATATGATCTGACTTAGCAGGGGACATGTTGCTCTACAGAGAGACCTCAGCTTCCCTGGTCCTTCTGTACAGCATGCTGACAAGATACAGGCTTTTCTACTCAGGCTGTCTGTTTCTACAATAAACTGTAAAAGACGTTGAATACCTCTTGTTTTGATGTACCTGGAATGTATTTGGGGGATTTAAGCTAAAAGTTCAGTTGGGCTTTAGAATACTAAAGCATACAGTATATACAGTATCTCACAAAAGTGAGTACACCCCTCACATTTTTGTAAATATTTTATATCTTTTCATGTGACAACACTGAAGAAATGACACTTTGCTACACTGTAAAGTAGTGAGTGTACAGCTTGTATAACCAGGGCCGTCTTTAAGGTAGGGCAAAAGGGGCAGCTGGTAGGGCAAAAGGGGAAGCTGCCCTGGGCCCTGTCATTGTTGTGGGGCCCAAAGCAGTTCCCTTATACTTGCCAACATCCCTCCTTACATTGGTGGTTACTGTGAATGCTTCTATTACATTAGTGGTCAGTGTAAACCCCTATTACATTAGTGGTCAGTGTAAACCCCTATTACATTAGTGGTCAGTGTAAACCCCTATTACATTGGTGACCAGTGTTGAAACTCCTCTTTATATTGGTAGTTGGTAAAAAAAAAAAAAATCAGCATTGCCATTAATCAAAACAAGAGCGAAACTGCATGGGGGGGGGGGGGTAACGTTTTTGCCCAGGGTCTAATCAATATTAATGGCCCTGTGTATAACAGTGTAAATTTTCTGTCCCCTCAAAATAACTCAACACACAGCCTTTAATGTCTAAACCGCTGACAAAAAAAGTGAGTACACCCCTAAGTGAAAATGTCCAAATTGGGCCCAAAGTGTCAATATTTTGTGTGGCCACCATTATTTTCCAGCACTGCCTTAACCCTCTTGGGCATGGAGTCTACTGCTGGAGGTTGGCACTCCATGGTGACATTATGAAGCTGGTGGATGTTGTGCTTCCCCACCTTTAATTTGAGGGTGCCCCACAGATGCTCAATAGGGTTTAGGTCTAGTGACATGCTTGGCCAGTCCATCACCTTTCCCCTCAGCTTCTTTAGCAAGGCAGTGGTCGTCTTGGAGGTGTGTTTGGGGTCGTTATCATGTTGGAATATTGCCCTGCGGACCAGTCTCCAAAGGGAGGGGATCATTCTCTGCTTCAGTATGTCACAGTACATGTTGGCATTCATGGTTCCCTCAATGAACTGTAGCTCCCCAGTGCCAGCAGCACTCATGCAGCCCCAGACAATGACACTCCCACCACCATGCTTCACGGTAGGCAAGACATACTTGTCTTTGTACTCCTCACCTGGTTGCCGCCACACACGCTTGACACCATCTGAACCAAGTAAGTTGATCTTGGTCTCATCAGACCACAGGACATGGTTCCAGTAATCCATGTCCTTAGTCTGCTTGTCTTCCGCAAACTGTTTGCAGGCTTTCTTGTGCATAATCTTTAGAAGAGGCTTCCTTCTGATGCAGTATGGTCTGAGCACTGACAGGCTGACCCCCCACCCCTTCAACCTCTGCAGCAATGATGGCAGCGCTCATATGTCTATTTCCCAAAGACAACCTCTGGCTATGACACTGAGCACGTGCACTCAACCTCTTTGGTCGACCATTGCGAGGCCTGATCTGAGTGATATCTGTATCCTGTTAAACCACTGTATGGTCTTGGCCACCGTGCTGCAGCTCAGTTTCAGGCTCCTGGCAATCTTCTTATAGCCTAGTCCATCTTTATGTAGAGCAACAATTATTTTTTTCAGATCCTCAGAGAGTTCTTTGCCACGAGGTGCCATGTTGAACTTCCAGTGACCAGTATGAGAGAGTGAGAGCGATAACACCAAATTTAACACAGCTGCTCCCCATTCACACCTGAGACCTTTTAACATTAATGAGTCACATGACACCAGGGAGGGAAAATGGCTAATTGGGCCCAATTTGGACATTTTCATTTAGGGGTGGACTCACTTTTGTTGCCAGCGGTTTAGACATTAATGGCTGTGTGTTGAGTTATTTTGAGGGGACAACAAATTTACATTGTTATACAAGCCATACACCCGCTACTTTACATTGTAGCAAAGTGTTATTTCTTCAGTGTTGTCACATGAAAAGGTACAATAAAATATTTACAAAAGTAAGGGGTGTACTCACTTTTGTGAGATACTGTAAATCCTTATGTTATGGCTGTACTATGGATCCTCAGCAGTCTGTACGCCAGACACCATTGAATGTCATCCCTCTGTATGGACAATGAGTAAAACCCAGTAAGTCGAGTCCAGCTTCCTGTCATTTCTTTCGGGTAATGTCTGCTTATAGTTGTAAATTCATAGGTCAAAAAAGCCATGACTAATTATGACTTATAGAGATGTATGAATAGATTATGAACAGCACTGTGTACACAATGACATTCTAAGCATGCCGAATATATTGTGCAGGAAAGTGAAAGAGTGTCTGTTGGCTGGCAGAATTTACCCTTTCTACAAGTCAAAAAAAAAGGGCCCCAGGCATTCTTAAAGTGACACTAAACTCTAGGTAAAAAATAAAATAAAATACTGTTCAAGTATGAATTCTTAATTCAAAAAGTCCCTTCTTTTGCTCTCAGCCTCCTTCTCTCAATCTCCTCCAAATCTCCAAATTCCTTTTTTTTTTTTGGTGTTGTGATTTTTTTTTTTAAGTTATTTTTATTGTAATTTCAAGGTAAATACAAAAACAATACAGAGCCTTTTGGGCATACCCTGTTTCCCCGAAAATAAGACCTAGCGTGATTGTCGGTGATGGCTGCAATAAAAGCCCTACTCCCCAAATAAGCCCTAGTTAAAGTCCCTGTAGGTCTTATTTTCAGGGTAGGGCTTATTTTCGGGGAAACAGGGTAGGGCTTATTTGGGGGGTAGGGTTATATTGCAGCCATCACTGACAATCACGCTAGGTCTTATTTTCGGGGAAACAGGGTACTCAGGCTCAGTCACTACAACTACAAAACTAAGAAGAAGAAGAAGAAAAAAAAACATTATATATAAAGATATATAAAATACTACCTATACCATTGCATGGTGTTGTTATTTTAATTGGTCTCAGAGGATGGCTACATTCATTCTCCATGGTCCCACTATATGTAGCCACCCTCTCTTTCTCACTCCTGATGGACTATGGGGTTTGTAGTGTGCATAGAGCAGTGTAACTCCTATTTCAAGCTAAAAAGGCTATTGTCCATCACTGGACGCTGCCTAAAATGTGGAAATGTGGAATAGACTCAATTATCAACTAGTTCTGGCCAGCTAGTGCTTACAAAGTCCCACTATAAGGGTATCCCCTCCTTTTCCACGATTTATTGGGACGTGGCACACCTATTGATGGTACTCTCTGTCAGACTCGTTTTTTCTTGAGCGTCTATGTTAGGCTGCTAGGTTTGGTTAGGCAAATTTAGTTTGGGCTCTCCTGTAATCTGCAGAGCTGTATATGATTGAGCTAGGCTTCTCTGGGCCCTGCAAGCTTCAAGTCTGGCTGCTTCCCCCTGTTTTCTGAAGCTTTCCAGAACATAGTGGGTGGGAGAGTCAGGTGAGCTCAACCAAATTCCTGGGGATGTGTGCCTGAGTGAGCATGGTTCTTTGCCCTGGAGGAGAGGTTCCCAGCCAAGAGAGCCAAGAGATCGGCCACCCTTCCTGGCCATTTTGCTGAGGATCCAGCCTGATCATTGAGGTCCCAGTTGTGTTCAGCTTGGGGGCCTATCTTTCTACAAGTCCTTGAGAGCCAAAAAAGGGATGTCACTAAGGATCTTCTCTCGAAACTCTACAGAGGAGTCTGCCTGCTGGGGTCTGAACAAGAAATCCAAGCCCTGGGGACACTGAGTACAACCCAGAGAGAGAATAGGATCCTTGTGACTGTTACTGCTGGTAACCCTTGTAAAGGGGATAGCGTCCTCACATTTCTTGGTCAGTGTTCTGGAGTATTCCACAGCTCCCTAATCCCCATCTACGTTGATTACTAATAAACTTTTAAAAAGGCAACACCTAGCCTGTTTCTTGAGCCAGAAGAGTGAAAGCTGTTGTTTGCCTGGCTGTGCTGCACTAGCGGGAAGACAACCTGGGACACATCTCAGCAGGCTTTGCAGGGAAATGCGTTACACTTTTTTTTTTAAAAAGAGCTGGACGCATTTCTGTTTAAAAATGTTTATTACATTTTCCGAAAGAGTATACAAATCGTAAACAAACTGCGATATCAAAAAGTAATAAAGTTCCACAATGCAGGTGGAATATAACAAAATACCAATGACAAATATAAAAATATCAGAATGTTGCGCCAGGATATCCTCAACATTCCATAAGAGATAAATTGGAAGGATATAATCTAAGCGTAGCTACAAACTACCCTTCCAAGGCATACAACAATCCCACGCAGGGAACTCGAAAAGAGATAGCATCTCAACAGTCCTACAACCCACTGGCCAGCTGACGCGGGTCATGGTTACACAAAATGCTCCATATAAGAGCTCTAGCATAGTAGCTACTTAAAAACAAGGAAGGAAAAGAAATGAAGAGAAAGAAAGAAAAAAGGAGAAAGGACCAAAAAGTCAGTCTCCTTTCCATACACTTCAATTAACTGGTGGTTGGAGGTACTTAATCCAGGGATTCCAAACGCAGTCAAACCTAGAAGATCTATCTTTCAATATGCTGACCAGCTTTTCATTAAACATGATCCACGTCAGCTTGCGTTTCATAACAGCTAGGTCTACTACTGATTTCTTCCAGGTGGTCGCTATAGAGATTTTTGGCGCAAGAAACCTAAAGTAGATGAGGGTCTGAGTGTGTTTGGAAATATCAGAGACGGGCTCATTAAGGAGAGCCACTCTGGGGTTTTTCACTATATTCATCATAGTCACAGAATAAATCTCACCCAAAACTGGACTGGGCTGACCGCACCCTCTAAAGAACAAAGGAGAGGTTACCTAGTACATTATAGAGAGGTCCGGCACCAGGTACCACCCGGAAAGTACCTTGTATTCTGCCTCCACCAGGGTGGTATTCATAATACTCTTATGCCCCGTACACACGGTCGGATTTTCCGACGGAAAATGTGTGATAGGACCTTGTTTTCGGAAATTCCGACCGTGTGTAGGCTCCATCACACATTTTCCATCGGATTTTCCGACACACAAAGTTTGAGAGCAGGCTATAAAATTTTCCGACAACAAAATCCGTTGCCGGAATTTCCGATCGTGTGTACACAAATCCGAAGCACAAAGTGCCACACATGCTCAGAATAAATAAAGAGACGAAAGCTATTGGCTACTGCCCCGTTTATAGTCCCGACATACGTGTTTTACGTCACCGCGTTCAGAATGATCGGATTTTCCGACAACTTTGTGTGACCGTGTGTATGCAAGACAAGTTTGAGCCAACATCCGTCGGAAAAAATCCATGGATTTTGTTGTCGGAATGTCCGATCGTGTGTACGGGGCATTATACATCCAGGGAGACCAAGGCCGGCAATCAGACAGGTGAAGTTCCTCCCCCAAGTCCCGTTCCCAGGCTAGCATGTAGGGCAATTTTCCAGTCGAGTGAACAAACAATTTGTACAGCATCGAGTTACACCCGGCTGGGCCTCTCCATTAAAAAATCTTGATTCAGAAGCTGTATGCATAGTAATGTCAGCTGTAGCTTTCTGAAACAAGTGCAAAAAATGCAGGATCTGTTGCAAGTGAAAATTTTCAGAAGGAGGCATCTTCAAGTGCTGCACAGAGTAGGAAGTGGGCCAATTTCCCTTATGATCAAGAAAGTGACCTATTCTATATATACCTTTATTAACCCACCACTGAAAGTCCTGAAAACATAAGCCAGGGTGCAAGGCAGGGTTAAGAAATAGGGTGACCACTGGGGTGTGTGGCGTCAGGCGTAACATGCCTTGAACGACAAGTCTCAAACTTAAAAGGCATGAGAGCGAAGGTCTCAAAATTGATGGACATGGCTTAAATAGGATCAATAGGGAGCGGGGGTCTACGCTTCCCGCTTGCCCCAGCTAAATATACCCAAGATGTCTGGGTGAGCCCTAATCGCCACAGCCAGAGTTTCAATGGCAATAATGAAAAGGATAGGTGAAAGGGGGCACCTTGCCTGGTACACGATCGGATGGAAATTGGATCAGAGCGATAACCTTTTAATCGAATATGCGCAGAAGGGTTGCTGTAGAGGGCCTGCAAAAAAGGTCACAAATTAAAGGGCCAAAGTTTCACCTATGCAATAATCTAAAGAGGTAGTCCCAAGACATGTTATCAAACACTTTCCTTATATCAAGAGAAAGCAGCATGCCTTTCCTTACACCCTTCCATCCCAGGAGGTGTGAATCACCAAAATCAAATCAATAGCCCACTTTATTTGGTTTGAAGTCTGACGATCCAGGTACAAACAGCTGGTTGCATTTCTAAATACACAAAATATAACTGGATATTAACATTTAATAGGGTGATAACACCAGGGATCGTTGATCCAGGGTATATTTGATTGTCTTCAGGGCTTCAGGAAGGATTTTTTTCCTCACTTTAGCAAATGCTTTATAGGGTTTTCTCAGCTCTGGATCAGCTGTGGATATAGGATAGTGTATATGGAAGATTTCTATTTATTTTATTTTCCTGTTGGTTGAACTAGATGGACTTGTGTCTTTTTTTTGACCTACTATGCAACTATATGTAAAGCTCCAAGACATGTGCAGAACGGAAACATTTGTTTAGTTTAGATAGTTTTGTTATGTTAGTAAATTTGTTTTGTTGATTCATTTTAGAATTGTTTAGTTTAGTTTAGCTTTGTTTATTAATTTTCAAAGGAATTCCAAATTTTTGGACTGATTCGAATTCGGATTGTTTGAAAAATGGTCAACTAATTTGAATTCTGTGTAAGGAATAGCTGGAGCGGGCCGGTAAGCGTGGTATGGATGGGGGGGACCTGCACTGTTTTTTGTTCAGAATTTTTCATTGCCGGTGTCTTGTCAAATATGGTCCCCTATCATATAGTGTCCGCCCTGTACTGCGCAGGGGCAGTACGGAGGACAAACGAGACGCCGAAAGTCTCCGAAGTTTAACAGCTGGTCATCAGCTGTACACGGCGCCTGCGCTTTTATTCTCACCCTATGTCCAGGATCATTCCCTACTATCCAAGTGGACATAGAGTGAGAATATATAGTTGCCGAGCGCAGAGAGGCCGTGCCCGAAGCGTGGCGAGCGAAGCGAGCCCGCGAGGGGCCCTCTTACACAGCCATCGCTAACAGCTGATCAACTTCGGGCACTTTCGGCATCTCCTTCTGCTTCGTACTGCGCAAGCGCTGCGCCTGCGCAGTACGGGGCGGACACTATGTGATAGAAGGACAGTATATGGCAGAACACCGGCATTCTTTTGTTTACATTTCATCTGCCAGTGGTGAAGTTCGCTGACAGCTGATGAGTCATCGGTTGTTAAAGCAGTTGTATACCCGCTGACATCTAAAGATAGTTTTCTAATTAGGATACATTAATAACTTTGTTTTATTCAGCATGAAATGGAGCTTAGTTATGTCACATGAGGCTGTATGTTCTGCAATAGTTACATTTTTGGTAAACTCATTCAATTAATCCAAGCTCTGCAAGCTGAGATAACATGCGCTGCATTAATGCATTCACACAATTTCACAGACACCGTGAGATAAAACAAAGTTCAGGAATAATCCTTTATCCCATTGTTTAGAAAATCTATGTACAGTACAAACTGTATGACTGGATCGGGTTCGGATATCGCTGTTTTACTAACCTGACAACTTATTATTCTAAATAGGAAACTTTTATTTTGTTTGCAAATATTAAGGTCGGGTTCACACCTATGCGAATTAGATGCGGGTTTCCCCGCATCTAATTCGCATAGCAGGAGAATGTGACTGGCTCCCTATGGAGCCGGTTTACATATCTCTGTTGCGGCTGCGGAGCGCACTGCACAGAAACGCTGTGCGTCTTTGACTCCGTTTCAGGGCCGAATTGAAGCAAAGATTCTGCCCTGATTCGACCCTGAAACGGAGAATAGGGATGGACAGCGAGATGAGGACTATGTGACATACGCATGGAGTGTCATTAATGGATGGGGGAGGTGGGCTCATACAGTCTCTTAGTAATCTATGAGACTCTGTCACCAAATCTTCCGAAAGTGACGCAGTCCCTACCAGAGAGCCCTTGTAAGGACAGAAGGAAAAGTATAGAGAGATAAAATAGTAGAACTGTGTCCGCAGGGCATTGATAATTTTTATTATCCTTTAATCTCCAAACTAGTAAAGCTGTACATGAATTAAATCTTCTTTAACCCCTTCCGTGTTCCTTTCTACATAGGGAGCTGTGTAGCTTAGTATTTAGCATTTAAATTTTGACAATGATGAAGTCTGGGGATCATTTCTGCTGAGGAACATTATCTGCATGGAGTATGCGTGGGATTCCAGGGGCCAGATTTAAAAAAAAGGGGATTCCAACTTTGCCCTTAACCCCTTGATCTCCGGGGACTTTATCTACACTAAATTCCCATGAGTTACAGAACGTTCTTTTTATAGTTTTTGGTGATGTCTCAGTTTTGTAGTCTAGCCCTAATGCATTATACATTGTATGTTCTCAGTACAGACATTGCTTTAATTTGGTAGCAAATTTGGATACATATATTTTATTGAATTAGTTTTATTAAAAAATTATTAAAACATTTTAAGCAATTGGATTTATCTATCTATCTATCTATCTATCTATCTATCTATCTATCTATCTATCTATCTATCTATCTATCTATCTATCTATCTATCTATCTATCTATCTATCTATCTATCTATCTATCTATCTATCTATCTATCTATCTATCTATCTATCTATCTATACACACACACACACACACACACACACACACACACTATATTACCATAAGTATTGGTACACCTGCCTTTACATTGCACATGAACTTTATTGGCATCCCAGTCTTATGCCGCGTACACACGCTCAAGCTTGCCTTGCATACACAAGGTCACACAAAAGTTCTCTGAACTTTCGACCGTCAAGAACGCGGTCACTTACAACACTACGACAAGCCGAGAAAATGAAGTTCAATGCTTCCGAGCATGCGTAGGAATTTTGCGCGCCGGAATTTGTACAGACGATTGCATTTTCGCATAGGAACTTTTTCCGACCGAAAAATTGAGAACCTGCTCCCAATCTTATCGGTATTCCTGCCAGCAAAAGTCCGATGGAGCATACACACGGTCGCATTTTCCGACCAAAAGCTCTCATCGGTCTTTTGTGAGCCGAATTTCCTCAATAATCGTGAGTAAACGGGGGGGGGAGGGGGGGCAGTCATAGGATGCATTAAGGTGAAAAAACATGAGGGTTTACAACCCCTATAAGGCGTTAGCATACCAAGACATTTTGGACAAGTTCATGCTCCCAACTTTGTGGGAACAGTTTGGGGATGGCCCTTTCCTGTTCCAACATGACTGCGCACCAGTGCACAAAGCAAGGTCCATAACGACATGGATGAGCGAGTTACAGATGGAAGAACTTGACTGGCCTGCACAGACTCCCGACCTCAACCCGATAGAACACAATTGGGATAAATTAGAGCAGAGACTGCGAGCCAGGCCTTCTCATCCAACATCAGTGCCTGACCTCACAAATGCGTTTCTGGAAGAATTGTCAAACATTCCCATAGACACACTCTTAATCCTTGTGGACAGCCTTTCCAGAAGAGTTGAAGCTGTTATAGCTGCAAAGGTTGGACCCCCTCTCCATCGAAGTCACCATACCAGGTACCATGACAATGACCGTTTGCAGTTAACCTTTCGTTCCTGAGATGTCCTTTCTCTATCTATTGCTAATAGTGGTTGCCCCAGAGTACCTATATGGGTCAAGTCTTTGTGGGTGAAGCCCATAGCTGGTTCAAAACTTGAGTGAATTCCGAAAGCCGGTGCTCCATAGAAGAACTGCAAGTCCCAGCATGTCCTGTACAATCCCATCCTTTTGTTCGCTGAGCTGACACCCTTGAGATCCGAACCTCTGCTTTTTATATATCACAGGACAGGAGGCTGGACCCCAAAAGCCTGTGAACTGTAAGCAGTAGAACATAACAGAGTTTATCCCTTCTGCCCCTAACCTGGGAAGCCACACTAGTCTAGCTATCATTATCAGTAGGCAACATGCCTTTACACTTCCAGGTTTTTTTGTCATAGCTTAATTGAACAAGCTGAAGTTAGAAGCTAAAACAGAAAGTGTTGACTGCGCTAACCCCTATGTTATATTAAATGAATTAAATAACACCACTTCTATTTATGATAGTGAATATATATGTGGGGTAATGAAACCCTAAAAAAATATATATATAAAATATACCACTACACACTATATAACCAATACCTGTGTCATATCAAAATATGTCAACATCAATCTTTAAGTGATACGCCAAAACAACACCCCACCATCAATATTAATAATTTTAAATCCAATGATAAATAATATAAAATAATAAAATAAATCTCCAGTGTTTCTGCTGGATTAAATATCCCAGCTGATTGTTACTAGTGGATAAAGAAATATAAAAGTCCCAGGTGCGACTCTCCAGTGGGTAGGAAAATATAAAACCCCAGTGTAACTCTCCAGTGTGGGTAAACTACTTCCGTGTGCTTCTATCCCCATCCATGGTTCTGTGCAGCTAATTCCACCAATATTGTGACAGCACCACCACCATATGGATTGGCCACTCACCAGATATAGGTGTCAACACGCCATTGGTTCATTATTATGATCACAACTCCACTCAGTGTCTTTGCCTATGCTTTTCCCAATAGTATCGGTACAAGGGATGTTCATCCTCATAGAAAATAAACCATAATCATTGCGCAGTATGTTTGCACTATTTATTTAAAGGTTATAAAAGAGAGAGACTATAAAACTCACATTTGGCTGTGCCCGTATGCCGGCACCAAGCCTATCCAGCGGTTTCAAAAGGGTGAAAGTATCGCCGTGTGTCTCCTATGGCGGCGTGCGTCTCAAGCCTCGCTTTCGCCTGGCAGGAAGTGACTTAGTATTTTTCCCAGCAGCCTCCACGCGTTTTGCAAGTAAGATTGCGTCATCAGGAAGCTCCTGGGGTGCGATGAGCCCAGACCAGGCGGGGAACAATTTCAGACCAGACAATAGTCAGTGAACGTGGTACAGCAATGAGCAATGTCACGTTTAATTGACGAAATGAGAACGAGACAGGCCTACGTCATTCCCCCCAGCGTGGATGATCAGGATAATCAGACCATGGACAAATTTCCTGAGGTTCAACAGTTCAGGCAACATTTGCGCCCAATAAAGCCCACCGAAGCCACACCAGAGTATTCTGGCAACTGTGAAAGGAAGTCCAAGGTTCCTCCCATAGCGTCTGTTGGAGGCACGACGGGCAGCCCAGTACACAAAAGAATCGCCGATGATCCAAATCCGAACTGGAGGGGAACCTGAAATCAATCCAAAAGATGAGGACGAACATACAGGGAAAAATTAGAAGAATCCCATCTACCCAAACGCTGCAGTTCCTCGTCTGAAAAACCCATCCCATGAGCAGCGATTGCTGCGCCAATGCGAAAGGAGTGTGTGGAGAAATCTGCAGGAGGAAGGCCCAACTGAGAAAGATAAAGGCGTAAAACCCAAAGGAGCTGAAACCTGGTGAGATTGGAGGAATCAGCATGAACCAGATAAATGGAAGCAGGAGGGCGGACAGCAGAAAAGGAAGAAGATAAGTGAACCGGGCAAAAGGGGCCCCCACGGGCCTTGAGGACTACGTGCTTACCTTTGAAGGAACGGTCAGTTTTAGAAGTGAGCAAAAGATTCTGAGGTACCTTATATACTCGAGTATAAGTCGAGTTTTTCAGCACATTTTTTGTGCTGAAAGTGCCCCCCTCGACTTATACTCGAGTCAAGCACTTTTCTGCAGCAAAAAATTTCATTTTCCGAACCAAGTTTGGGGCCCCGTATCTCAGGGCCACTTGGTGCTAGGAACCCCAAATTTTGTGTGCGAACCCAGTGGAATTGGTACCATAACATAACCAAAGATGGAGTTCCTAGCACTAAGTGGCCCCGAGATACGGGGCCCCAAAATCGATTCGGAAAATGTCAATCTATGCTGCAGAAAAGTGCTTGACATTTTCTGAACTGATATTTGGGGCCCTGTGTCTCGGGGCCACTTGGTGCCAGAAACCCCAGCTTTGGATATTTTATGGTGCTAGTTCCACTGGGTTTGCACACCAAATTTGGGGTTCTTAGCTCTAAGTGGCCCCAAGATACAGGGCCCCAAAATCGGTCAACTGTGTCTATCTGCAGCAATGTTATTTTGGGACCCTTTGGGTTCAGAGACCCCAAATTTTGGCTGCAGCTAGGGGGCATCTAGGAACCCTTAACTACTGAGTTTAAAGTTCGGGGAACCTATGACTGCAAATGGGCACAGTGAGGCTGCATATGGGCATTGTTGATCTTCTTTTTCACTTACAGTAGCTGTGCATTCCTCACCCTCGTCTTATACTCGGGTCAATAAGTTTTTCCCATGTTTTTGTGGTAAATTAGGGCCTCGACTTATACTCGGAACGACTTATACTCGAGTATATACGGTAAGTACATTCTCGGCCAAAATGCCACCAATGGAATGTCTATCCTTGGAAACCAACTCGCTGATCTCGAAGGCACCAAAGAATGCCCAGGAAAATGCAAGCTGGAAAAAGAGAGCCTCGTAGGAGGAAAAGCAAACCCTAGGTAAAATAGATAAAATACTTGTTAGAATTTGGACCGACACTGGGCAAGTCAGACGTCTCAATTCTTTCAAGACCCTCTGAAGGACAAAATCCCTGGTGATGTCTTCCCAGCCAAGGAGCCTAGACCAAAAAGAGAGAGCAGAGAGAACAGTACCCACTGAGGAGCCAGAGACCTTCTTTTCTTGCAGGTGGACAAGGTATGAGAAGAGAGCCAAGCACCTGTCCTGTGGGGAGGAAAGGAGGAACTCACCGCCAAGCACAGACACCCATTCAGTCCAAATCCACCGACAGGCCACCCACATATTTGGAGAGAGAAAGGCATCGACGTGGTCTAACAGGCTTCAGAAACAAGGGTCCACAAGAACTTTCGGGCAAGGGATGCCCTCTGGAGAAGCATTCAGGGCCAAGGAGCGGAAACGGTCAACCTGTGAACGAGAAAGGGAATCAGCAATATCATTAGAAACACCAGGGACATGCTTCGCCCTAAACCACACATTCAATTGTAAGCATCTAAGAACCAAGAAACGCAACAGTGAGATTACTGGGGGAGAACATGTGGATTGGCGGTTGACAACCTGAACCACACTGATATTATCTGTCCAAAAAATAACATGCCTGTTCCGCAATTCCTCCCCCCACAATTCCACTGCAACCACAATGGAAAAGAGTTCCAACAATCTCATGTTCTGCAACAAATCTAGTTGGGCCCATGAGGCTGGCCAGGGTTCAGCGGACCAAGCACCTGGGAAGAAGGCACCGAAACCCCAGGAGCCGGAAGCACTCGTGTAGAATTCCAACTGCGAGTTGGGCACTTCCTCCAGCTGCCAGCAGGGGTGACCATTATAGGTCTGCAGGAAGGAAAGCCACTCTTCCAAATCATCACGCATAGGCTTCGTTATGCGTACGATGAGGAGCCGCTATGCCCTTCGTGGCCCACCATAGTCTCCTGCAGAAGGCCCTACCCATGGGAAGCACCCAGCAAGCAAATACAAAATGTCCCAACAGGGATTGAAGCTGCTAAAGCCAGAGCTTCCTGGCTCCCCTGGCGAATCGCACCAATGCCTGAAGCTTACACAATTTATCTAGCTGGAGCCAGAAGACCATCTCCACCGAATCAATTTCAATGCCCAAAAAGGATAAAACACGGGAAAGGCACTCGGTTTTAGCAATGGACAGTGGGATGCCCAAATCACTACAAACCTCCTGAAAGGCGGACAACATGCAAAGGCAATCATCGCTACCCGCTGGACCTGTAAACAAAAAGTCGTCCAGGTAGTGTAGAACCGAGTGCAACCCAGAGAACTGAATCAAAACCCACTCCAGGAAGCAGCTGAATAGTTCGAAATAATAGCATGATATGGCACAACCCATGGGAAGGCACATATCAATGTAGTAACTGTCCTGGAACAAAACAACCCAGGAGATGGAAACAGCTTGGGTGGACGGGCAGGAAACAAAAGGCAGATTCTATGTCCGCCTTCCCCAGGAGGGCAGAAGCACACGCAGACCTGAGCAGACCAAGCGCTGTGTTCAAAACAGGCATATTGCACCGGGGACTCCTCTTTGTCAATACCGTCGTTAACAGAAGAACCTGATAGAAAGGAAGTGTAATAGATCAATCAAAATTTTCCCAGGATCTTTTTTGGGTACCACGCCAAGCGTGTAAACCCGCAAGTTGTGTTAAGGAGGGAGGTCAAACGGACCAGCCAA
Organism: Lithobates clamitans; assembly: GCA_037952925.1. Classification (NCBI taxonomy): domain Eukaryota; kingdom Metazoa; phylum Chordata; class Amphibia; order Anura; family Ranidae; genus Lithobates; species Lithobates clamitans. The sequence continues at coordinate 303,539 of JBBGZY010002201.1, forward strand.
GCAGCCCATTAATAACTCCTTCTCAATTCTCGGACTCGAACTGTGTAGCAGAGATCAAATTAGTGGACATAGTGGGCTCATCCGACGGCACAAAGGGAATCCAAAATCCCTGGGAAAAACCATCCCGCAGGATCGATGCCTCCCTACTGAGGGGGTACTGGTCAAGCCAGCGAAGCCTCCTTGGGACATTCATTGGCATCTTCCGACTTAGAAGGTCAGCTCTGTAAACCTGTTTAGTTGTTTGGGGCCCTTTTGTTTTACAAAAACAGCGGACCGCTGGGTGAGCCCCTCCGCAGATGGAACACTTGTGCTTAAAGCGACACGAGGTGTACCTCTTACAGTGGCTTTCATTAAATATCCAGCAGATGCCTTTCTTGGATGCTGCCGATGCTCCGGCAAGAGCGCCGGCAGAGGACTGAAAGGTGGTCGGCCTATGTGGGCACATAAGTAGCAGCCACAGACTCCCATCCTGGCAGCCAAAACGCAGGTCTTTCCAGGCAGTCATCCTCTAGCAAAACCGGGTGTCATAATTGAACCAACACTGCCTACCATACGTTTTGTACGCCCCCCAAATGAGGTCCATGTAACCGATGAGAGAAGGGCCCAGCTCCTAAAATTTCTCACAGAACACTCCTGCATAGGCGCAGAAACCCAGCAGCCAGTTCCCAAATGTGCGAGGAAGCTGCTTCGTCTTTTCAGCCTGAACATTAACAGCTATCCGCCTAGACTTATCCACTGTCTCCTTGTCAAAAGGCACCAGCGTCAGTACGTCAATGAACTCACGGTGCCAAATTTTTTCTTTGACATCTTATGCCAGGTGCAAACCCACTGGAGAAACAGACCATAGGGGGCCACCCAGGTGAAAACCAGACCCTGGGGATAATTAGGGCGCCACACCCAACGTAACGCCCAAATGCAGCAATGGCGATTTCACTGCAGAAAGGATGCAGTCAGCTGTAGAAATAGTGCGAGAATTGCTACCCCAAACCACAGCCATACTCACGCAATGGAGGCTGAGCAGGGGAACCCAGCGGAGGTCCATCAGGCGCTGCCCTTTGGCGCAGGTGGTCGCTGGCAGGAGGAGCTGGATGCGGATGCTGAAGCCCGGGAGATGGACAGCTGATCCTGGGAGGAGCTGCAGAGGGAAGAGAATGCCAGGAGTAGCTCAAATCTAAGGGAAGAAACACAGTTGAGTGTAGTAGCCAGCAGGTGGCAGTGCAGCACAGGAAAACTCACCTAGCAGTGCTGGAGCCTCCTGCCTCCAGTGGCAATAGGACACTCAGGAGCTGGGTTACTGTAATAAGATATTACAGGGGTAATAAGACACTCAGGAGCTGGGTTACTGTAATAAGATATTACAGGGGTAATAAGACACTCAGGAGCTGGGTTATTGTAATAAGATATTACAGGGGTAATAAGACACTCAGGAGCCGGGTTACTGTAATAAGATATTACAGGGGTAATAAGACACTCAGGAGCTGGATTACTGTAATAAGATATTACAGGGGTAATAAGACACTCAGGAGCTGGGTTACTTTAATAAGATATTACAGGGGTAATAAGACACTCAGGAGATGGATTAATCAGGAGATGGGTTACTGTAATAAGATATTAGGTAGGTGCTAGCGTTGAAATTTTTGTCAGTGCAGGTAAATTTAGGCAGGCCTAGCTGAAGACTAAGCCTGTTTGATTTGATCTGTGGCTGGGAGTGTCTTAGAGTAGGCTGGTGACTCACAGATAGTTTCATCTTTCGGTTACCTCCCTTCTGCTTCTAGAAAGAAGGAGTGAAACAAAGGTGGAGCTGTCTGGGGTGTTCTGAGGAGCCCTGACCAATCCCCAACCTGAATTGGCAGGGGCAGACCTCCTTAAATACCTAGAGTCAGCCCAGCTAAGGAGTTGTTCGGGTGGAAGAAGTAGAGATGGAGTGTTAGGCTGTCAGGGCCTTGGAGGTAGCCCCCCAGTCCCTCCTGCTCCTGCTCAGAACATCCCACACAGCCCAAGGGGTGTCCTGAACAGGATCAGGAGAGGACAGCGGGGAATGCTGTCGGGCAAGTCTCCAGGAGGGATCCATCAGGTGTTGGTGAGTGGCAGGCACAGTCAGGAGAGCTGGGAGAGGCATGCCAGAGAGGACTGGGAGTGTGCATCCAGAGATGGATGTAGAGCCAGCGGGAAAGACTAAGATGTTATTGGCAAAGTTGGGCTGCTGCAGCTGGGAGAGCTTTCAGGATCTGCAAGGGGCTGACTGGGATCATTAGTCCTCCAAAGAGGGCAGCTAGCACCAGAACTGTTTTTTGCTACACTATAGGAGCCCACGATCCCTGCCTGTAATAAGGTACTCTTTGCTAAGGCCTGGCTGGAACCAGAGTTAGGCCTAGCCATATGCTAGCTGAACCTGAAGAATTGTGCTGGAGGGAGAAGGAGAGATAGTCTGCAGCAAGTGTTGTACAGGAGGAGAATATCTGAATTGTCCCAAACCATGCAAGAATCATTTCCCTTGCATCCCATGAATTCCTTAACCCCATCCAAGTTCTAATCCCTCAATAAAATAGAAAAAACAAAGCTGATGGACTTGTTCATTGTCTCGGATTGTTTGGAAGTGAATGCCAGGCTGGGCAGGGTGACAGGTTGAACTACTACGTTCTGCAGCCCCTACAGGAGTACTGCTACACATATTACAGGGGTAATAAGACACTCAGGAGCTGGGTTACTGTAATAAGATATTACAGGGGTAATAAGACACTCAGGAGCTGGGTTACTGTAATAAGATATTACAGGAGTAATAAGGCACTCCGGAGCTGGGTTACTGTAATAAGATATTATAGGGGTAATAAGTTGGGTTACTGTAATAAGATATTACCGAGGTTATAAAACACCCAGGAACTGGGTTACTGTAATAAGATTTTACCGATATTATAAAACACCCAGGAGCTGGGTTACTGTAATAAGATATTACAGGGGTAATAAGACACTCAGGAGTTGGGTTACTGTAATAAGACACTCGGGAGCTGGGTTAATGTAATAAGATATTACTGGGGTAAAAAGACACTCAGGAGCTGGGTTACTGTAATAAGATACTACGGGGGTAATAAGACACTCAGGAGCTGGGTTACTGTATTAAGACATTACAGGGATAATAAGACACACAGGAGCTGGGTTACTGCAATAAGATATTACAGGGGTAATAAGACACTCGGGAGTTGGGTTACTGTAATAAGATATTACAGGGGTAATAAGACACTCAGGAGCTGGGTTACTGTAATAAGATACTACAGGGGTAATAAGACACTCAGGAGCTGGGTTACTGTAATAAGATAATACAGGGGTAATAAGACACTCAGGAGCTGGGTTACTCTTATGCCCCGTACACACGGTCGGACATTGATCGGGCATTCCGACAACAAAATCCATGGATTTTTTCCGACGGATGTTGGCTCAAACTTGTCTTGCATACACATCTTCACACAAAGTTGTCGGAAAGTCCGATCGTTCTAAACGCGGTGACGTAAAACACGTACGTCAGGACTATAAACGGGGCAGTGGCGAATAGCTTTCATCTCTTTATTTATTCTGAGCATGCGTGGCACTTTGTCCGTCGGATTTGTGTACACACGATCGGAATTTCCGACAACGGATTTTGTTGTCGGGAAATTTTATATCCTGCTCTCAAACTTTGTGTGTCGGAAAATCCGATGGAAAATGTGTGATGGAGCCTACACACGGTCAGAATTTCCGACAACAGGGTCCTATCACACATTTTCCGTCGGAAAATCCGACCGTGTGTACGGGGCATAATAAGACAATCGGAGCCGGGTTACTGTAATAAGATACTAGAGGGGTAATAAGACACTCAAGAGCTGGGTTACTGTAATAAGATACTAGAGGGGTAATAAGACACTCAGGAGCTGGGTTACTGTAATAAGATATTACAGGGGTAATAAGACACTCAGAAGCTGGGTTACTCTAATAAGATATTACAGGGGTAATAAAACACTCAGGAGCTGGGTTACTGTAATAAGATGCTATGGGGGTAATAAGACACTCAGGAGCTGGGTTACTGTAATAATATATTACAGAGGTAATAAAACACTCAGGAGCTGTGTTACTGTAATAAGATATTACAGGGGTAATAAGACACTCAGGAGCTGGGTTACTATAATAAGATATTACAGGGGTAATAAGACACTCAGGAGCTGGGTGACTGTAATAAGATATTACAGGGGTAATAAGACACTCAGGAGCTGGGTGACTGTAATAAGATATTACAGGGGTAATAAGACACTCAGGAGCTGGGTGACTGTAATAAGATATTACAGGGGTAATAAGACACTCAGGAGCTGGGTGACTGTAATAAGATATTACAGGGGTAATAAGACACTCAGGAGCTGGGTGACTGTAATAAGATATTACAGGGGTAATAAGACACTCAGGAGCTGGGTGACTGTAATAAGATATTACAGGGGTAATAAGACACTCAGGAACTGGGTGACTGTAATAAGATATTACAGGGGTAATAAGACACTCAGGGGCCGGGTGACTAATAAGATATTACAGGGGTAATAAGACACTCAGGAGCTGGGTTACAGTAATGAGATAATACAGGGGTAATAAGACACCCGGGAGCTGGGTTACTGTAATAATATATTACAGGGGTAATAAGACACTCAGGAGCTGGGTTAGTAATAATATATTACAGGGGTAATAAGACACTCAGGAGCTGGGTTACTGTAATAAGATATTACAGGGGTAATAAGACACTCAGGAGCCGGGTTACTGTAATAAGATATTACAGGGGTAATAAGACACTCAGGAGCCGGGTTACTGTAATAAGATATTACAGGGGTAATAAGACACTCAGGAGCTGGGTGACTGTAATAAGACATTACAGGGATAATAAGACACTCAAGAGCTGGGTTACTGTAATAAGATATTACAGGGGTAATAAGACACTCAGGAGCCGGGTTACTGTAATAAGATATTACAGGGGTAATAAGACACTCAGGAGCTGGGTTACTGTAATAAGATATTAGAACACTGAACACATGGTACATTGCACTAAAATGGAATTTTGAAGCTGAGTTACTATAATAAGCTATTAAACATTTCAAATTTCTTCAAAGATCTCTCCCACTCCAGTGAAGTTAAATAAATCAGGATGTATATAATATAGACACGGAGGGAATTCCAGACATATACTCTCCTTATAAGTCCTGGCCTATATACACACACAGGGCAGAGGATGAAAAGTGATAATTGATCTCTTGTATCTGTTTGTAGAGATGAATTTAAATGCTTCAAGAAGCTTACACTCTATCGTCTGACTGGTTTACTTTGAGCCTATATCATATTTTATTGCCCGTCTGTACTCTGCCCCCTTTCCTCTATGTATCCAGCTCTGCCCTATCCTGGATTCCTATGCTCCTTGTCTCATCTAATGATTGTTACTCTTTCATTTCCTGATTGTTGGCTTTGCTGCTCCGTATTTCATGCATTATCTGAGTCCCCTCCCTAATATTAACCCTTTGTGGCCCACTCTTGCTCAGATTAATTTTTCAGCCTCTATCATTCTTGATCTCCTGACTATTCCCCTCTCTTCTCTCCTCCTCCTCCTCCTCCTCATTCTCCTCCTCCCTCTCCCTCTGCCATCATCACTCCAAAAAAATCCAAAGTTGGAAAGTCTGACACACTCCTGATATCTCTGACTATATAAATATATATATATTTCATTTTTTTTTTTAATACCAACATGTTGACATCACAGGGAATGCTGCTCCACCATTGGCCGGGTCTTGGACCAATCCTTGGCTCTCCTTGCAGACACACATCACCCAAAATATCAGACATTTAAAAACTTGCAGGAAAAGTTTTGAGAGCATCTTCTGACGGAGAGAGGTGAAGAGATTGAACTGTCAGCCATGTCAGCTCACTTCAACAGGGGCCCAGCCTATGGACTCAGCGCCGAGGTCAAGAGCAAGGTGAGCTGTGTTCAGAGGAGGGGGTGTTCTACGACTGGCCCATGGAGCTGACACTTTAAAAGGTCACCGGTAAATTTCTTCATAGGCTGAAGAGCTGACTATTTATGTATCCATGCCTGTCCAGCCTGCAGAGCTGACTACTTATGTATCCATGCCTGTCTAGCCCAAAGAGGTGACATTTCAATACTATAGCAGTTTTAACACTTGACCAAAGAGCTGATACTTTACTTGTCTGTTAGTTCTGACAGCTGAGCTTTTGTTTTTATAGTGATTAGTATCTATGTAATCTGAAGAAGTCGCACTTAAGTAGTTTTTTTGTAGTAAAAGTACAGAGTACTGAGTATAGTAGATTTTTTTCTTTGACCAAAGAGTTTTATAGTATACTTGTCTTATATTAAAAGACCAAAAAGCTGACACTTTATACATGAATCATTATCTGAGTAGTCTAAAGTGCTGAAATTCTGGTACTACATTGGTCTATTTACCCTGGTATTGAGAGCACCTGCTTTGTTATTATAATGATCTATTCCCTGGTGTGAAGAGCTGACACTCTATCCCCTGGAGTGTCTGACATTTCGGTACTGCTGTGGTACTCGTCCATATCGCGCCAGTATGATATAGATAGTTAACACTGGCTTATAATCCCTCGTGTGAAGAGCTGACACTTTGTTACAATACCGCTCTATATTCCCTGGAATGTTTGACACTTTGATACTATAATAGTCTATATACCCCAGTGTGTTATAAAGAGCTCACACTCTATTTTTATACTGGTGTCTATCCCTTGGTATGAAAAGATTTCTTACTTTTTTTTACCACGTTGCTTTATATTAGCTGGTATGAAGAGCTGACACTCTGTTACTGCATTGTTTTATATACCTCAGTATGAAGAGCTGACACTCTCTTACTACACGGCTCCATACTCCCTGGTATGAAGAGCTGACACTAATATTAGACTGCTCTATATACCCCAGTATATAGAGCGGATACTCTCTTACTACACGGCTCCATACTCCCTGGTATGAAGAGCTGACACTCTATTACTACACTGCTTTATACTCCCTGGTAGGAAGAGCTAACACTCTTTACTACACTGCTCTATACACCCTGGTATGAAGAGCTGACACTCTATTCCTAGACTGCTCTATATACCCCCGGGATGAAGAGCTGGCACTATTACTAGACTTCTCTATATCCTCTGGTAAGAGCTGACACTTTGTAACTACACTGTTCTTTATCCCCCAACACTGTTTCCACACTGGTCCATATTCCCCATTATGAAGAGCTGACACTCTATTACTACACTGGTCCATATTCCCCGGTATGAAGAGCTGACATTCTTTTAATACACTGGTCCATATTCCCCATTATGAAGAGCTGACACTCTATTACTGCACTGGTCCATATTCCCCAGTATGAAGAGCTGACACTCTATTACTACACTGGTCCATATTCCCTGGTATGAAGAGCTGACACTCTATTACTACACTGGTCCATATTCCCCGGTATGAAGAGCTGACACTCTTTTAATACACTGGTCCATATTCCCCATTATGAAGAGCTGACACTCTATTACTGCACTGGTCCATATTCCCCGGTATGAAGAGCTGACACTCTATTACTACACTGGTCAATATTCCCTGGTATGAAGAGCTGACACTCTATTGCTACACTGGTCCATATTCCCCATTATGAAGAGCTGACACTCCATTACTGCACTGGTCCATAGTTCCCGGTATGAAGAGCTGACATTCTATTACTGCACTGGTCCATATTCCCCGATATGAAGAGCTGACACTCTATTACTACACTGGTCCATATTCCCCGGTATGAAGAGCTGACACTCTATTACTACACTGGTCCATATTCCCCGGTATGAAGAGCTGACACTCTATTACTACACTGGTCCATATTTCCCGGTATGAAGAGCTGAAGAGCTACACCGGTCCGTATCCCCTGGTATGAACTTGTGACAATTTGTTAGTATATATTTGAATTTTCCTCTAGCCCGTAGACCTTATATTTCATAAATACCTTATCTATGTGTATCTATTCTAAAAAATAAAGGATGATACACTTGCTCTTTATCAGTCCAGCCCAAAGAGCTAACTCTTTAATAGCACAGTATTCTATATATCTCCACTCTGAAGAGCCAACACTTTATTAATACTCTGCTATGACTCTCTGAACTGCTGCTTTATGTCTGTCTGGTCTGAGGACACTCAGACATATAGTGATATGTCTATGCATTGTCCAAAGAGCTTACGCTTAAAGCTGAACTTAGGGAAAATGAAAAGTCCTGTGGCCACACTGCAGGATTAACGTCTCTTTCAGGTCTAGGGGGACCAGGCACTGCACTTGTTCTTAACCTGTCCCTGCAGCCTCTTCTCCTCCAAATTCTGGTGGTCTAAAGGTCTTCTAACATCATCAAGACCAATGCAGGGACCATAGCTCTGCACCGGACTTGAGGATGCCAAGGAACAATCCACTGTCGGAGCGCAGGGGTGTGCCATCTCCCGGGAGAGGGGGGGGGGGGGCAGGTAGGGAAAAGGGCTTTTCCTGTCCTCTGGACAAAAACAAGAATTTAACCCTTGCAGCGTGGGCTCAGGAGGACTGTTAGTTTTTTCCGGAGTTGGTCTTTAATATTCCATCCTGAAGAGTTTGTGGATTTATAGTCGGAATGGCTGGCAGTGTAAATATTCTTGCTTGTTTTTTATTGGTCTATAGAGTGACAAGGGACTTTTTGGTCTGTCTGATCCAGCGACGAGATACGGTATAAAAATAATAATCTCCATACAACTGACAATTGATGAATGTATGGAACTCTAGAGCTCCATTTACTCCAAAATCAAATGCTAAAAGCACAAATTCAAAGACATTTGTCAAGTTGTCGAAAGTATTGAGGATTTTTGTTTTAACGTTCGTTTAAAAATCTACTGGTGTGTGGCCAGCTTAACATACTGGAGCCATAGATAGCCCAGAATAATGTTTTCAGTTCGCTAAGGGTTTGTTCTCACTTGCTTTGGTCACTGAAGAATGATCCACGTTGGGATTGCTCTTCAGAGAACATTTGACAGGCGTTGGCCTAGCATTGCACTGCAGCATGTTGTGATGTATTATCTAGAGTAGGAAATGCATGTATGTCCTATTCTTTTTATATTTTTAAAGGAAATACCGACTGAAATCATAGGACAGGGGTGTCCAAACTTTGGCCCATGGGCCACATCAGGCCTGCTACAAGATTGTATCCGGCCCACAGCTAGGGTCAGCGACATAAAGTTCACAGATTGATTGAGGATTAAGGTCAGCAGAGGCTGCCTATGGTCTCCGCTTCAATTCTCTTCCCCATGTAACAGGGGGGGGGCTTTAATGCCAGGGGGACTCTGATGGGAACCCTGATGTAAGGGGGCTATAAGGGGAAACTTAATTTAAAGGGGGCTCTGATGGAGATCTTGATGTAAGGGGGGGCTCTGAGGTGAACCCTGAAGGGGGCGGTCTGATGGGGATCCAGATGTAAGGGGGGCTCTGATGGGGATCCTAATGTAAGGGGGGCTGTGAGAGGAAACCTAATGTAAAGGGGGCTCTGATGGAGATCCTGATGCAAGGGGGGCTCTGAGGACAACCCTGATATAAGAGGAGCTCTGATGGGGACTCTGATGTAAGGGGGCTCTGATGGGAGCCCTGATGTAAAGGGGGCTCTGATGGGGATTCTGATGTAAGGGGGTCTCTGAGGGGAACCCTGAAGGAGTGGTCTAATGGGGATCCTAGTGTAAGAGGGTCTCTGAGGGGAACCCTGAAGGAGTGGTCTAATGGGCATCCTGATGTAAGAGGGGCTCTGAGGGGAACCCTGATGTAAGAGGAGCTCTGATGGGGACTCTGATGTAAGGGGGGCTTTTATAGGGATGCTTAAGTAGGGGGGCTCTGATAGTAACCCTGATTTAAGGGGGGTTCTGATAAGAACCCTGATCTAGGGGGGGCTCTGATGGGGACTCTGATGTAAAGGGGGATTCTGATGGGAATTCCCATGTAAGGGGGTGCTCTGGTGGGGATCCTGATGTAAGGGGGGTGCTCTAAAGGGGATCCTGATGTAAGGAGGGTTCTGAAGGGTACCCATATGCAAGAGGCTGATTGGCTGCAGTCACTGGTTGAGGAAATATTTCCAACATGTCCCTTCGACAGAAGTCATTCAAATGACTGACTTCTGCCCAGCGTGAATGGCCACACACTGATCACAAGTCAGCTGGTCTCTGATGAAACAGACACATTTCTGTCAGTTATACAATAACTGGGTGCCCTTATCTAATCAGAGGAGCCAAGACTCTAATACAATAAGTAGGAGCCCTTGACTGATCTGAGGAGCTGACACTCTAATACATATATAATGACCACTGATGGAGACTATAGCTGGTGGCAGTGATCGTGCGAAAAAAAAAACAACATGCTGGTTGTCCTGAAGTCAATCGATATGTCGACTTCAGTATAGCCAGTTTGCCAATTGATGGATCGGCTCAGCAGAAATTTCGATCCGTCTATGGCCGGCTTGATGCAATAACTAGGAGCCCTTATCTGATTAGATGAGAGGACAATCTGCCTTCAACTGATCTGATGCACTCTAATGCCCCGTACACACGGTCGGACTTTGTTTGGACATTCCGACAACAAAATCCTAGGATTTTTTCCGACGGATGTTGGCTCAAACTTGTCTTGCATACACACAGTCACACAAAGTTGTCGGAAAATCCGATCGTTCTGAACGCGGTGACGTAAAACACGTACGTCGGGACTATAAACGGGGCAGTGGCCAATAGCTTTCATCTCTTTATTTATTCTGAGCATGCGTGGCACTTTGTCCGTCGGATTTGTGTACACACGATCAGAATTTCCGACAACGGATTTTGTTGATGTCTATTCAACAAGAAATGGCCAAAATTGGAGCCATGTATAGCAGGCTGAAGTGTGGAGGGATTTGTTGGAAAGTAGCGACCAATTTGCGGCATCGGTTTTCGTCGGATGCTTGAAGCATAGCAGTATTATTGTCCCCGTCATGTGTATTTTGAGAATGTTTGGTTTTTCAAAAGAAGCGTTTGCCTCTGGTAATTGATAGATATTTCATTTGAAAGGACATTCGTAAAAAAGATCTTTCTCGGATCTGGTGAGCACTGCCAGACATCTATGGCTGGCCTATCACACTAAGAAATCTTCCTCATCTGCTGAGCCTACTCAAGGTTGTCAGTATTGTGTGTATGGAATAGATGTTCGCACACAGCCAACACATGGCAGGTGGCCTCCCAGTGTTCTGTGCTTCTAAAACATGAATTGGCAGCACTGGGTGATTCTACGACCACGCTATGAACCTTTTGTTGACAGAATACGATAGCTATAAATAAAGCAGCTGTGAGTGAGGAGCAGCAGATTTGTTCACATTTGGCCACAGATGGATTAACTACTGTGTGATTGGTCTGCCAATGTCGGAGAGAGAAGACAACAGTCCTTAGTTAAACCTTTCTCCACATCTTTTTTACATATGATATTATAAATCAAGGAAATGTGAAATGAGCCCATGAGCAATATTGACGACTAATAATAATGATTATTTACAAAAGAATTCCAGGTATGGATATTTTTACTATTACATTGGTCCAGCTCGGTCCAACAGGTCCAACATAGTTACATTGGTCCAGCTTGGTCCAATAGAGTCCAACAGATTGAATAAAGTTACATTGGTCACGCTTGGTCCAATAGAGGCCAACAGGTCCAACATAGTTACATTGATCCAGCTTGGTCCAATATAGTCCAACATAGTTACATTGGTCCAGCTTGGTCTAACCGATGCCAACAGGTTCAACATAGGTACATTGGCCCAGCTTGATCCAATAGAATCCAACAGATTCAACATTGTTCAATTGGTCAAGCTAGGTCCAATAAAGGCCAACAGGTCCAAAATAGTTACATCGGTCCAGATTGGTCCAATATAGCCCAACATAGTTACATTGGTCCATCTTGGTAGAACATAGTCCATCAGGTTCAACATAGTTGCATTGGTCCAGCTTGGTGCAAAGGAGTCCAAGATGTCCAACATAGCTACATTGGTCCAGCTTGGTCCAATAGAGTCCAACAGGTCCAACATAGTTACATTGGCCTAGCTTAGTCCAATATAGTCCAACAGGTTCAACATAGTTCCATTGGTCCAGCTTGGTCCAATATACTGCAACAGGTCCAACATAGTTACATTGGTCCATCTTGGTAGCACATAGTCCAACATAGTTACATTGGTCCAGCTTGGTTTAATACAGTCCAACAGGTTCAACATAGTTACATGGGTCAAGCTTGGTCAAATAATGTCCAACAGGTCCAACATAGTTACCTTGGTCCAGCTTGGTCCAATAGAGTCCAACAGTTCCAACAAAGTTACATTGATCCAGCTTAGTCCAATTGAGTTGATTAGGTCCAACACAGTTACATTGGTCCAGCTTGGTCTTATAGAGTCCAAGCTGAATCAATGTATCTATCCAAAGATAACTATACCTGGAATGCATCTTTAAAGTACATCTAAAGCCATAATTGATTTTTTTTTTTTAGTTTTGGATAGAAGAGGGAAGATGTAGACCCTCTGTAAGGTTTTTATAATTGTCCGTGTCCCTGCTGGGGGAATTCACCCTCACCATTTGTCCTAGTGACCATTGTCCTTGAGGCAGAATATGATGGATAGAAAGCCTTTATTGTAAAAGCATGCAGCAAAATTCTGATGCCATACATTTGGCAACTGTATCACTCAACATAAAAAGATGAAAAGACTTCACCGCCCGCAAATTTAGTAAATATGAGAACTATTGGCAAATCTTTGGACTGGATATATCTGGAACCAGCTGTAACAGTCGGGCCATTGACAACTGTAAATGTTGTACAGCATATCATTTGATGGCATTTTGGCAGACCCTTCCTTGCAGCTACCTTGCTCTGTCTGCAGGTATTGCAGGTGTCATTATGCTGATGCTTCTATATTATCTTCATATTAATATTATTGTGAAGTGCTCCCCGAAGCAGACACCTGATATTTTGTAGACTTTGTTGAGAATTGGTTAGTCTATATTGAAGGCACTGATGTCAGCAATGTGCACTATAAATTGTGTAAAGTATTGTGGGGTGGGCTTCTTGTATAGCTAGACATGATAAGACCATATTGACAGAAGCCTAAAGCTAGCTCAAATTTTATCTGATTCTTGCTGAAATGGCCAAAATTCGAGCTGCACGTGGCCCTGCAAGCACCACTCAGCTCAACAAAATTTAGCTAAAAACTGACAGAGCTGAACATTGGCTGCATCCTCTCAGATTCAGTCACTGTTTGGTATTTAGGCTGCCTTGGTAGCCTGAATACAATAGCTGGTAGAGATTCCTCTATCCATCCTGTTTAGCATTAATGGAGCAATTGATTGTCCTTTGGGTGTTGAAAGACCATCTAAAAGGAATGGGCTCTTTTAACACAACTTAATGCAAAAAACTCATACGTTAAATACGCTCAAAGCTGTGAAGGGGGCCCTTAGGCTCCATGAAGTCACTGTCACATCTTTTCTTCTAGTTTTGATGCCTGTTAGGTTTTTATTGGTGCCATTGCCCCTCTAGGAACACAGACATTCTTTTTTTTGTTGTGAGGGAAGTTTCTTTACAATTTTCACCACAACAGGAGTAAAGGAAATGTCTTCCAATGGGGACTCAAGTTCCGATGACAACTGTTAAGGTGGGAATTACTCTTACCTGTTGGATACAGAAACTGCAGGGCAATCTCACTGATGGGGAAAGTGACAGATGTTCCACTATATATAAAACTAAAAAGGTTTTGACTGGTGCTAAGCTTTCTTAAAATTAAATACATAACTGAAGTGTTTTTGCTTAGTGCCTGCCCTCAAAAAGCAGCTTTAAAGGAACTCTGTTACTAAAGTAAAAATGAAAAAACAAAAACCCCTGCAAAAGAAGATCCCTTTAGTGGATTCTTTGCCCTAGTGCAGAGCAAAGTCAGTCACCCAAAGAATCTTCACATATGACAGTTCTGGGTGGCCACATGCCTTTGCCCCCATCTGTGCTCTGTGGTTCCTTCCATCTGCCAGTAGTGAAAATGGGGCTGGCTGTAGGAACTACAGAGCATGTGAGGGTTACACAGGCATCCAACACACCCAGAAAAGTCAGATGTGAAGATTTTTTGGGTGACTTTGCTCTGCAAAAGATTGAAGATTCCATGAACATGTTGTTCTTTATTTTATTTCAGTAACTGAATTGCTTTCCGCATATGATTGGAACTGAAGGAATTCTTACATTTGGCTTAATGTACAACATCAACACATGTAGTTCCTGCTCCTAATGGGAGTTATTAAGTATTGTAGGCCTAGTAGGCCAGCCTAGACATTTCCTGGTTGGCTTTTCCTTGGGAATTCTGAGCTCTTGAGCTAACTGTGATTTATTCCAATTCGTATAAGTCTTCCCCTGGGGTCTACTTTTAGCTTGACATGTAAATGTCAACTTTTCCAGTAAAAGGTAAGCCTGGTCCGTCCCCTCATTTCCTACCTACTTAATCATCCTTTAATGTAAGGGTATTTCACTGACCAATAGGGAGATTCCTGAACTGGAATGATGTTGGAGCCAGTCTTAACTTTACAGACTTTTTCAGACTTTTTGTTGGTTTTGACATGTTAATACTCAATGTTCACAATGCTGTGCTACTATAGTCCTATGTTCTTCCATGTGTATTGTATTGTCTTGTCCTACTTTAGTCCTATGTCCTTCCACATTCTTGTATTGCCTTGGCCTATTTTAGTCCTATGTTCTTCTTCATGTCTTGCATTGTCTTGGCCTACTTTAATCCTATGTCCTTCAAAGTGTCTTGTATTGTCTTGGTCTACTTTAGTGCTATGTCCTTTGAAGTGTCTTGTATGGTCTTGGTCTACTTTTAGTCCTATGTTCTCCCTCTTGTCTTGCATTGTCTTGGCCTGCTTTAGTTCTATATTCTTGCATGTGTCTTATATTGTCTTGGCGTACTTTAGTTCTGTGTCCTTCTAAGTGTTTTGTATTGTCTTTCTATACTTTTAGTCTTGTGTTCTTCTGCGGGTCTTGCATTGCCTTGGCATACTTTACCCCTATGACCATCAAAGCCTCTGGTATTGTCTTGGCATACTTTAGTCCTGTGTTCTTCCACATGTGTTATATTGTCTTGGTGTACATTAGTCCTATGCTCTTCCACATGTCTTGTGTTGTCTTGATGTACTTTAGTTTTATTTTCTTTCACGTGTCTTGTATTGTCTTGTTGTACTTTAGTCCTATGTTCTTCCACATGTCTTTTATTGTCTTGGTCTACTTTAGTCCTCTGTTCTTCCACATGTCTTGTATTGTCTTGGTGTACTTTAGTCCTACGTTCTTTCACTTGTCTTGTATGTCTTGGTCTACTTTAGCCCTATGCCCTTTCATGTGTCATGTATTGGCTTGGTCTACTGTAGTCCTATGTTCTTTTGCTGTTTTCTTTTTACCATGCCTCTACTAGCAGACGGGGCTAAGGAAGAGTTAGGAGTGACCCTTTGAAAAACATTACATTAAAATCAGCAATTTAGCACTTGTGATTGTGAGAGTGGTGGGTGGTTACTACATGAAGAAGCTGAGAAATTTCAGTTTACGTCACAGAAGACTTGCCAACAGCAATAAATCAGTCATAACTTCTGCACATTTGCCGTATTTAGAAACAACCAAACTAGAGACGCTTAAATCCTGAACTATTATGTCCGTATAACAGAAATGTGATGAAATAGTGCATATAGAGGTCATCTACGATGGAAAAAACTGGCATTGTTGTAACCTTCATTTGGTTTGAGACAGTAGAGAAGCAATTTGATGTAATTTTGAGGATGAACTATTTCGGCGTCAATTGGCAACTGTAAATTGATTGCGTATATGAAAGAATCTAGGTACCCTGTACCAGAATAGTAGGATGAGCTTTCACGCCTGGAGGAACAGACTACAGGGTTACATCAATGTTTTATTTTAAGCTACAGGTGTAGTAATTTTGAAAGATAAAGGTGTCAGCAGGCTTGCACATGTACCTGCATATGCGTGCTGTCATGTGCTGAAGGTTGCTCATAAACAAGTATGCAAGTGTGTATGTGATGAACACATACAGCTAGTGATCATGTTATTTGAAGATAACCACCTGATACATTTGGGGTGTTTTTTCAAACCAATACATTTCCAATAAACCCTAAATTGTACAAAGATAAAACAACCCTCTCTCGAGTTTTTCTCGGAGTCCCCATTGGGGAGATTCATCCAACAATTTCTACTGGTGACCATTGTCAGAGAGAAAGAAAAGGAAGGGAAATCCAAAATTTTAGAGTTATCCCTAGAACAAGGAAAGGGGAAATCTTCGAATGGGGACACCTGTACCCAGGACTTCTATTAAACATTTTTAAAGATTTGCTCTAACTTCCAGTTGCATCTGGCAATAAATACCTGAGATCATGGAGAACTGTTTTTTGCTGGCTTGTTGCCTTCACCCCAATACTTCCCTATCGACCCATTGTATTTATTAACCAGTAGGAAAATGTAAATGGGAGGGGCTGAGCTGAGTGTATCAATGCCAGCTCTGGTCACTATTGGAGGTAATTTTTGGATGCATGCAGGCACCTGGAGTCCTCCACTCTAAAGATGGCAACATGCCAGGAGAAGTTCATTTGAACTTTTGTTCAAAATTCTGTAAAATCTTTTGTCAGAGCATTCAATTTGCCATGGACTCAACAAATTTTGTTCGAAAGCCCTTAAAATGTTATCCTCATCTGCCGCTTAAAGGGAATCCCAGAAATATTATACAGGTTTTCGAAAAATGAAAGTCACATTTAGTTAGGATTTTGTTAATTCGTATAAGAATTGTGCAACATTTTCACTCCTTCTTTTGAATTTTCTTGTCACTGTTGTCAAAAATGATTACCGATTCGATCCCACTAACCATCAGAAAATCTAAAAAATTTACATATTCTAATAAAATTGTATTGGAGTATGGCCAGTCCCACTCCATGGCTCGTTTTTTGTCTAGGGCATTGAAGAAAGCTTATTCTCCCCTGATCCTCTGGTCTACCTACTAACGGCGCTCCCCGCGATCCTTTGGTGGACTGTTCCTGATGTCCCGATGTCCAGAGTAGGTCTATGGGCGTGATGACATCAGGACCAGTCCACCGCACAAGACCGCTAGACCGGGGGGGTTGTTGTAGAGGGAGGATCGGAGGACTGGGTAAGTATACAGTATATCCTTTCTCCAATCCCCTAGACAAAAACGAGCAGTTAACTCATACTGCATGGTAAAACCTTTTTTTTAGCTCGGAGTTGGGATTTAGGGACCCAAGGCTACTTTAGAAGCTAAGGAAAGCTCAGGGACTTCTTTTAAACTGCATAATATATAGCTTGTGTGTGCAGACACAGGCAGTTTAAAGACATGATTTGTAATACAAAAAATGGAAAAAAAAATGAGGAGAATGAGCTACAAGTTATACTGACTACACTGAAAAAAAACTGTAAATCCAATAACGTTAGGAAAAATCAAACCAACTTTAATAGGCATTTATGTTTGTACAGTGATAATAAGACAAATGGGTAGATATTTCATAAAGGGTAGAAAAAAAAAATGTAAGTGAAAGTTGTAATGTATTTCTATTGGAGTCATCATTAGAAGCTTTCTCATAGGGGTTCCCTCTCCCCACCATTCCCTTCTTTCACTGTTTTGGACATAGGCAAGATGGATATCCTCTTGACAAAGGTATATGTTGTCCTGATTTCCAGTTTGTGCCCATATACAGTTCTATTTTAACCATCGCAACCAATGAGATGCCAACATTTCTTCACTGCAGCTGAAGATAATAGGGAAAGTCTGAAGGAGAACCTGGTAACCATCAGGACCCTTCATGCCAGTAACGCCTTACACTGCGCAGTATTCATATACAGCAATGCATACACATTGACTCATACCGCCAGGCACAGGTGTCATGGAGCAACACATTTTATTATGTTTGAGCTTTTTAATCAGGTTTACTCCATGAAATTTTGGTCCATTTTATAAATCATTCTCTGACGTCGTTCTTTTTTTATGTCTGTCTCAGGATCATTTTTGGGCCCCCAAATTTTCAGTTTTAGTAGTCTGTTGTTAAGAATGATTATCTACATCTCACTGTTTATATGAATAAAAAAGTACACCCAAGGTATGGAATTATAATGCTCAACATACCAAAATCCCATGGTAAAACTATACTGTATACCCTTAAGGACCCTTCAAAAAAAGAATACAAAAATAATATAAATACATATATTATATTACTAATTACTAATGTGTGTGTGTGTATACATACAGTGCCTTGAAAAAGTATTCACACCCCTTGACATTTTCCACATTTTGTCATGTTACAACCAAAAACGTAAATGTATTTTATTGGGATTTTATGTGATAGACCAACACAAGGCGGCACATATTTGTGAAGTGGAAGGAAAATGATAAATGGTTTTCACATTTTTTTTACAAATAAATATCTTAAAAATGTGGCGTGCATTTGTATTCAGCCCCCCTGAGTCAATACTTTGTAGAATTACCTTTTGCTGCAATTACAGCTGCAAGTCTTTTTGGGGATGTCTCTACCAGCTTTGCACAGCTAGAGAGTGACAATTTTGCCCATTCTTCTTTGCAAAATAGCTCAAGCTCTGTCAGATTGGATGGAGAGCGTCCGTGAACAGCAATTTTCAAGTCTTTCCACAGATTCTCAATTGGGTTTAGGTCTGGACTTTGACTGGGCCATTCTAACACATGAATATGCTTTGATCTAAACCATTCCATTGTAGCTCTGGCTGTATGATTAGTGTCGTTGTCCTGCTGGAAGGTGAACCTCCACCCCAGTCTCAAGTCTTTTGCAGACTCTAACAGGTTTTCTTCTAAGATTGCCCTGCATTTGGCTCCATCCATCTTCCCATCAACTCTGACCAGCTTCCCTGTCTCTGCTCTGCTGAGGAAAAGCATATCCACAACATGATGCTGCCACCACCATGTTTCACGGTGGGGATGGTGTATTCAGGGTGATGTGCAGTGTTAGTTTTCAGCCACACATAGCGTTTTCCTTTTAGGCCAAAAAGTTCCATTTTGGTCTCATCTGACCAGAGCACCTTCTTCCACATGTTTGCTGTGTCCCCCACATGGCTTCTCGCAAACTGCAAATGGGACTTCTTATGGCTTTCTTTCAACAATGGCTTTCTTCTTGTCACTCTTCCATAAAGGTCAGATTTGTGGAGAGCACGACTAATAGTTGTTCTGTGGACAGATTCTCCCACCTGAGCTGTGGATCTTTGCAGCTCCTCCAGAGTTACCATGGACCTCTTGGCTGCTTCTCTGATTAATGCTCTCCTTGCCCGGCCTGTCAGTTTAGGTGGACGGCCATGTCTTGGTAGGTTTGCAGTTGTGCCATACTCTTTCCATTTTTCAGATGATGGATGAACAGTACTCCGTGAGATGTTCAAAGCTTGGGATATATTTTTATAACCTAACCCTGATTTTAACTTCTCCAAAACTTAATCCCTGACCTGTCTGGTGTGTTCCTTGGCCTTCATGATGCTGTTTGTTCACTAAGGTTCTGTAACAAACCTCTGAGAGCTTCACAGAACAGCTGTATTTATACTGAGATTAAATTACACACAGGTGGATTTTCTAATTAGATGACTTCTAAAGGCTATTGGTTCCACTAGATTTCAGTTAGGGGTATCAGAGTGGGGGCTGAATACAAATGCACACCACACTTTTCAGATATTTATTTGTAAATAAATTTGAAAACCATTTTCCTTTCAATTCACAATTATGTGCCGCTTTGTGTTGGTCTATCAAATAAAATCCCAATAAAATACATCTACGTTTTTGGTTGTAACATGACAAAATGTGCAAAATTTCAAGGGGTATGAATACTTTTTCAAGGCACTGTATATATATATATATATATATATATATATATATATATATATATATATATACACACATTTACACACACAAAATAATTAAACAATTTATATTACAACATTTATAACAATAATATATATATATATATATATATATATATATATATATATATATATATATATATATATGTTTATATAGGCAACGTGCCTTAATCTACATCAACGTATTCTTACTTTTTCTAAAATTGTTAATGCTAGTCTACCCTTATGTTTTTCGACTTCATATACAAGTGATCCTAAAACAAAAAATAATATTTTTATTGCATGATATCATGACCTTGACCCTTTGGTTGCAAGCACCTCATTTGTGCTACATTGATTTCAATACTCTGGAAGTGACGCACGTGTTATCTAGGGGTTAAATTCATGTCATAATTATTTCAAGTCTTTCAGGCAGGTTGTAGGGAAAATTTCCATCTATGCTCATTGGTTGGTATGTGTAACAAGTCTCATTGTTGCTGCCTCTGCAGGCTGTCCTATAATTCTTATTACTGCAAACCTAGGACTGCGCTTTTATCAGTGTCTCCGATCTAACTGTCAGCAGGAATAAAATACGCCAATCTGTTTTAATGATCGGGTTATGGAAATAAGTGCACCATTGTAAAAAAACAAAGCAAAAATATCTCGTAAATTCCTCTTCTTACACCATTTATATGTTCAGAGGTTTCAGTATCACTATTTCCAGAAATTCCTTATAAACTTCAATGTCTGGCAGATGAACATTTAAAACAGAAGAAAACAAAGAAGGGAGAGGAGAGACAGACAGATTGTATTTATATGGCTGGGTTTGCCCCCTGCTCATTCCTTCAGAAGATGGGGGGGGGGGGGGGTTGTGGGTAGGTAACCCTACAAGAATTTTGGGGATACTCTGATATAAGTAATCATCTATAGACAAGGCAATTGAAAGAAATCCACAGAATGGTTAATCTCTACAGAATACCTTGGGGACAACAGGAACAAGGCAATGGTACAGACTTGCTTGCTTTGTCTGAATATATTAAATGAGCATATAGGTTTTCAAGTACCCTACTTGAGAATTTAGGACATGGACAACTGTAGAATGGAATGGAGAAGGAAGGTATGATCTGAGCTTTGCTTGAGTTTCTAGCTTACATGTGGAGATAAAAGAAACATGTCAGGTGAGAAATAAGGAAGCTGCTTTTGCAAGCCATTGGATTTAACAATTAGAAGGTACCTATATCATGATCTGGATCAACAAGAACCTTCACAGATACAACAAGCCCAGAAATTGTTCCTGAAAAACAAGTTGCCAATGGCGTTCCCTTATTTTTGCTCACGCGGGTTCCACGTAAGCGTTATACACCAATAAGCCATAACTGTATGACCACTCCACATAACCCATCGAGGCATGGATTCCGCTAGACCTCTGAAGGTATGCTGTGGTATTTGGCACCAAGCCATCAGTGTCAGATTCTTTAAGTCCTGTAAGTTGCAAGGTGGGATCTCCATGGATTGGACTTGTTTTTCCAGTACATCCCACAGGTGCTCGATTGGATTGAGAACATGAGGAACTTGGAGGCTAAGTCAAAGCTTTAAACTCAATGTTGTGTTCCTCAAACAATTCTTGAATTCATTAGTTTAGGCCACCTTCTTCCATTGCTACGTGGTCCAGTTTTGATGCTCACGTGCCCCTTGTAGGTGCTTTTGGCCGTGAATATAAGTCAACATGGGCACCCTGACCGGTCTTCGGCTACACAGACCCATATGCAACAAACAATGAGCGTCGTTCAACCACTGTGTGTTCTGACACCTTTCTATAGGAACCAGCATTCATTTTTTCAGCAATTTGAGCTATAGTAGCTCTTCTATTGGATTGGAGTACACAAGTCAGTCTTTGCTTCCCTTGTGCATCACTGAGCCTTAGCCGTCCATGTCTCTATCTCTAATTCGCCCAGTTTTCCTTCCTTGAACCACTTTTAGTAGGTCCTGATTACTGCACACCAGGAACTTCCCACAAGAGCTTGAGTAGCTGAAGTCCTTATTCTTTCCCATTTTTTCTGCTTTCAAAGCATCAATTTCAAGGACAACTTGTGCCTGATATATCCCACCCACTTTCAGATGTCATTGTAAAGAGGTAATCAATTCAATTTACCTGTCAAAGTCATAATGTTATGGCTAAATGGAGTATAGCTAATGCATTAGAGTAGGGGTCTTACCTCTTTCTTTAGGAGGACTTTGGAAGCCATGTAAGTCTCCCTCCCTTTGTGCTGGTCATTGTTGTATCGCTGCTTTAGGTTGCCTCTTTTTGTATTCTCCGATGACCTATCAAAGCTTACCAATGCTCCTGTATAAGTGTTGTGCTGGAGCACATGTATGGAAAGGTCTTTTTGACATTTCTTCATTTGTCGGTACTATATGGCTGTGACAGGTCAATGGAAAGGGTCCGGCCTAATGACAAGGGGACAAGCTTTGCAGAACCAGAATTTGAGAACATTAAAAAACTGTTTTCTGGCATGTCACACGTCAATGATGAGGTTAAAAGATAGCAGAAATTATTTATACGTTAATGCACATGCACCAATGCCTGTGTTAGCATGCATTGCATTCAGACAGTCCATTGAAACAGATTCACCAAAACACCCCAAAAATTGGACATGTCACAAATTTTTTGCCACAATGCACTATGGTGCATTGCTGTTGCAGTGCATGTGCATTAACTTAGTGTGTTGGGGTCCTATTCAAAATGAATGCCACCGCAACGCGTCAAAGCATGTATTGTGGTTGCTGTGCACATTAATGTGTGTGCTCTCAGAAAACATAGATGTAAATCGGCCCTTATTATTGTGTACTGTTATAAAAAAATAAACTTTCAAGTGAGAGCAGTTTCTGAGTTGGAGACCATCCAACACATGATTCCCAGCACCAGTGTACAAAAATACCCCGTATAAAAAATGACCCACAATCTGCTGGGCAAATGTTTACTGCTGCTGGCCTCAGAGTAAGACACTAGGCAGAAGGGACACATTAGACTCCTCTACAGAACGGTGGCCCATACAGCAAGATATGTGATTTGGAGTCTGTCCCTCCTACCAAGGGGTGACCCCACCCAGGGGGAGCTATGTGACATGGGGTCTGTCTATCCCACTACAGGGTGACACCACCCAGGAAGAGATATGTGACATATGTGAGTCTGTCGCACCCATGATAAGGTGACACAGACTGAACTTTGAACGGATGTAGAGGAAAGAATACCCAAGGTACAACTTATGTAGGAGGATTTGTTTCATCTCTGTGTATGTCACTTAACTGGGTTTATGTAAGGGTTTACAACTACTTTAATTAAATTAACTTCACATCAAAAGCCTTCCTTCACTTTATAGCCCCCCCCCCCTAATTACATCAGACACCTTCCTTAAGAAGTTCCCCTATCACATCAGAGCTCTTCCTATCACATCAGAGGCCCCCAATCACATCAGAGCTCTTCCTATCACATCAGTGGTCTCCCCATTATGTCAGAGGTTCCCCCATCACATCAGAGCCCCCCCCCCATCACATCAGAGCTCTTCCTATCACATCAGTGGTCTCCCCATTATGTCAGAGGTTCCCCCATCACATCAGAGCCCCCCCCCCCATCACATCAGAGCTCTTCCTATCACATCAGTGGTCTCCCCATCATGTCAGAGGCCCACCATTACATCAGAGCTCTTCCTATCACATCAGTGGTCTCCCCATCATGTCAGAGGTTCCCCCATCACATCAGAGGCCCACCATCACATCAGAGCTCTTCCTATCACATCAGTGGTCTCCCCATCATGTCAGAGGTTCCCCCATCACATCAGAGGCCCACCATCACATCAGAGCTCTTCCTATCGCATCAGTGGTCTCCCCATCATGTCAGAGGTTCCCCCACCAGAACAGAGGCCCCGCATCATGTCAGAGGTTCCTTCATCACATCAGAGCTCTTCTTATCATATCAGTGGTCTCCCCATCATGTCAGAGGTTCCCCCACCAGAACAGAGGCCCCGCATCATGTCAGAGGTTCCCCCACCAGAACAGAGGCCCCACATCATGTCAGAGGTTCCCCCATCATGTCAGAGGTTCCCCCATCACATCAGAGTTTCCCCCATCACATTAGAGATCCCCCTCATGACGTCAGAGGTTCCCCCATCACATCAGGAGTCTTCCTATCACATCAGAGGTCCTCCGTCAGGTCAGAGGACCCCATCACGTCAGAAACCCCATATAGGTCAGAGTCCTCCCTTCACAATCACCTGGTCTTCTCATCGCATAGGCCTAAAATCACATAGTCCCCTCTTCACACCAGAGCTCCATCTTTTAGCTCCATCATTGTGGCAGAAGGTGGGAGGTTGAGCAGTACTGGAGGAGCCAGACTTTCATCCTCTCCTAAATACTAGGGGTGTGCCATTTGTCCTGAAGCAGTATCATACCTTGCCATGGCACAGGTGGGCTGGCCACCAACACCGTATCAACAAGTGACACCCTGCATACTGCTCTAGAGCATCATTGGTTGATATGGTGCTGGTGGCTGGCACTCCTGCACCATGGCACCTCATGACTCTGATCCAGAGCAAACTGAGTCCTGTGCTCACAGCACCTTAGGGGAACCAAAATGGCACCCCAGTTGAGAAACATTTTGGAAAGACTAAGGATGGGTTATAACACCTGTCCATTTTTTTTTGTTTTTTTTTTTGCCATCTGTGTCCCATTGGGGAGATTTCCTTTCATTTTTTGACCCAAAGTGGATGGAGTCCCTGGATGCACCAGAACCAGTGTCCTCCATAGGAGGGAAAAGTAAAAGAAAATCCCACATTTTGAGTTGTCACTGGAACAGGAATAAAAAGAAAACCTTCCAATGGGGACACTAGTTCTGGAGACAACCAGGGACTCCCTCACTATGGAGGGATTTCCCCTCACATCCTGGTTTGGCTATGGGACAGGAAGTGAAGGGGAATCTCCTCAATAGGACACAGATGGCAAAATAAATACTGACAAGATTTATAATCCTCCCTTACTCTATCCAAAATGAAATAAAACGTTTGCCTTAATAGTGGCCACATGCTTGAGTTTTAACAGTCAATCAATGTGCAGTTCAATCAAAATGATCAAATCCGTAAACAATCCAATAGCTATTAGCTATAACTTCTCCTCCAATCGATTTATGATGACCCTACATTTGATAAATGATCAATTTATTTTCCGATCGATCTCTTTTTTTATAGGAATATTGTTGACAACCCATTGGATTGATAGTTAAAATATGATTGTAATTTAAAATCTTAAATTATCAATCGCATCTCTGCTTCCATTCTCTTGTCTCATAATCTGATCCATCGAAATATGATCAATACATTTTTACCCTGGCAAATCAGCTCAGTTTGATCAAATCTGATCTAAACTGAGTCTAATGCTGTGTACACACGGGCGGACTTTGACCGGACTAGTCCGTCGGGACGATTATGTCGGACAATCCGACCGTGTGTGGGCTTCATCGGACCTGCAGCGGACTTTTTAGGTCGACAATCAGAGGGACTTTAGATTTGGAACATGTTTCAAGTCTTTCCGACGGACTCGAGTCAGTTGAAAAATCCGCTCGTCTGTATGCTAGTCCAACGGACGAAAACCGACGCTAGCGCAGCTATTGGCTACTGGCTATCTACTTCCTTATTTTAGTCCGGTGTACGTCATCATGTACGTATCCGTCAAACTTTGGTGGTGTTCGTGTGTAGGCAAGTCCGTTCGTTCAAAAGTCCGTCGGAAGTCTGTGAAAAGTCCGTCGAAAGTCCGTCGGAAAGACCGTCGGACCTTTTGATGCCGAAAAGTCCACCAGTGTGTACACGGCATAAGGCCCCTTTCACACCCACGAGGCTTGTCATGCAATTTGACAGGTCTAAATCGCCTGAGAAGTTGCTCCCTATTTTTCGGCATTGGAACCGTTCAAAACGGTGCGACGCCGACTTTGTGGTGCAGCACCGATTTGAAAAAGATGTTCCCTGCACTGTTTTTTGGCGATTTCAGGTGCGACTTGCATTGACATCTGTTCACGAAGTCACACAGATGTCAGCCAAGCCGCAGCTGAGGTTGCACTGACATGCGGCTTTGAAGTCGCGCGATTTCAAGTGAAGTCGCGCAATTGCAAAGTCTGATTCGCTGTGAACGGGGGGGCTAAATCAATCAAAAGGGATCGATTGTTTGCGGATTTGATCATTTTAAATTGAATCACTCAGTGTATGGAGTCCCTGGTTGCACCAGAACTAGTGTCCCTCATAGGAGGGAAAAGTAAAAGAAAATCCCACATTTTGAGCTGTCACTTAAACAGGAATAAAAAGGAAATCTTCCGATGGCTACCATTAGACTAGATTCAGATTAAATAAAATCAGAACGACGATTAGATTGCCCAGGGCAGATTATTATTGATTGTTTTGCATCAATTGGCAACACTGAGATACTTTAGTCATGAATACGATTGTATTTTGATCGATCACATTATGAGATTACATGGCGGAAACAGAGATGTGATCGATAATTTGGAATAGTATGTATTGATCGTATCCTAACTATTGATTGAGATCCACTTCTCTGTGTGTGGCATATATTGATTGAATATTATTCAATCAATATATGCCACACATATTGAATATTAGATTGTAAGCTCTTTTGAGCAGGTCCCTCTTAATCCTCTTGTATTTTATTGTATTATAACTGTATTGTCTCCTTTTATATTGTAAAGCGCTGCGTAAACTGTTGGCACTATATAAATCCTGTATAATAATAATAATAATATTCCTATCTGAGAAGATCGATTGGAAAATAAATTGATCATTTATCAAAGTGTGTATGACCTCCTGTAATCGACTCCTGCCTAAATTGATCTTGTTCTTTTTGTTAAAATAAAAAAAAGATCTTGTTAGTGTGTAGAGATTGGCTAGACACGTGTTCTGCATGCCGGTCCCGAACCCGAGCAACTGGGGAGGGTTCAGGAAAGACCTGGCTACCTTCTATTAAAAAAAAAAAAATTGCCAACTTTTTTTTTACGGAAAAGGGGCTTTCAAGTCGCGGCGCCTATCGAGTCAGATACACCTGAACCGTTACATACGTATCAAGCATGTTGGCCTTGTATGGATGGTGGGATCGGGGGGATCAGACCAAGCACATGGGGGGTCTCCCTCCCGCCGCAGACGCACAGCCCCCGCCGCCCTCTCCCCTACGCCAATCACTTCGTACGCCATCCTGACAGAGAGCAGCCCTCGGTATAAATGACATATTTAGCAGTCTGGGAGCACAAGCGGCGGGCTGGCTTCGGTTAACCCCTCGCGAGTCCCAGCCAGCCGGGAGCTGCAGGGCTTCTTTACAAAGAACATAATCGTCCCTGGAAGCGAGCGAGCACCATATAAGGCTGCCTGCGCTCTCCCATGGAATGCCTCTACTATATAAGGCTATTGGTGAAGTTGGCTGTATACAGGGGGGACAGACCCAGGTGTGAAGGGTCCCCCCCCTCCTTCCCCATTGCTCTTCACTCACATCCAACACCCCCCTCCTCCTCCTCCTCTTCCTCCCCATTCATACAGCCTGCTCGCATCACTAATTAGAACCTTGGCAATTAATGGCAATCCTGCAGCAGAACATTCCTGAATCAGAAATTCTCAGTCTGCGCTCGCAGGGAAGCCGATTTTTTTTTTTATGTAATTTTCTGGCTGGATGGCGGAGCTTTCTGGATGCGCGGCGGAGAGAAATAACAACTTGGATGAGGAAATATTTGACCTTTTAGCTATTTTTGGGATTATTGAAAGCGGCATGATAATAAATGTCGCATACGTTGGAAGTGACGCAGCAATGGCCGCAAGCTTAACCCTTGTCTGTTTCAGTGTATAAATCAGAGGGGGGGGGGGGGGGGGCGGCACGCCGCTCCACCCAAAACTGACATTGCGGTTTATGGCGGATAACAACGCTTTTACAAATTGGATTTTTAAAAAAAAAATCTTTCTTGGTGATTTGCAATAAAAGCGGCATGATAATAAATGTTGCGTATGTTAGAAGTGACGCAGCAATGTCCGCAAGCTTAACCGTTGTCTATTTCAGTGTATAAATCATAGAGACGTCTGTACGCCACTCCAGCCAAAACTGACATTGCGGTTTATGGCGGATAACAACGTTTTTCCCCATTGGATTTAAAAAAAAAACCTTTCTTGGTGATTTGCATTGAAAGCGGCATGATAGTAAATATTGCGTACGTTAGAAGTAACGCCGCAATGGCTGCAAGCGCCGCAAGCTTAACCGTTGGCTGTTTCAGTGTATAAATCATAGAGGCGTCCGCACACCGCTCCACCCAAAACTGACATTGCGTTTTATGGTGGATAACAACGTTTTTTCCCATTGGATTTAAAAAAAAAAATCTTTCTTGGGGATTTGCATTAAAAGTGGCATGATAATAAATGTCGCGTACGTTAGAAGTGACGCAGCAATGGCGGCAAGCTTAACCCTTGTCTGTTTCAGTGTATAAATCATAGAGGCGTCCGCACGCCGCTCCACCCAAAACTGACATTGCAGTTTGTGGCGGATAACAACGCTTTTTACCCATTGGATTAAAAAAAAAAAAAAAAACTTTCTTGGTGATTTGCATTGAAAGCGGCATGATAATAAATTTTGCATACCTTAGAAGTAACGCCGTAATGGCTGCAAGCGCCGCAAGCTTAACCGCTGTCTGTTTCAGTGTATAAATCATAGAGGTGTCCGTACGCCGCTCCACTCAAAACTGACATTGCGGTTTTCTGGTGGATAACAATGTTTTTCCCCAATGGATTTTTAAAAAGAAATCTTTCTTGGTGATTTGCATTGAAAGCGCCATGATATAATAAATGTCGCTTACATTAGAAGTGACGCAGCAATAGCTGCAAGCTTAACCCTTCCTCGTTTGTTTCAGTGTATAAATCATAGAGGTGTCCGTACGCCGCTCCACCCAAAACTGACTTTGTGGTTTTCAGGACGGATAGCGATGCTTTCACTCAGCGTATTTATTTATTTTTTTTAACTCTTGGTGATTTGCATTTAAATTTTCTTTCTCCTGGTGCAGTAGGGGAGTCTCACTCTAGTCGCTGCACACTAAGGCCCCCATTCACAGCTAACAATTTGGAATCAAGGGCAGAACAAGCACGATTCTGCCCACAATTCCAGATTGCACTGAAATTTTTGCAAAACACGCAACAGGGTAACTTGGGTGCCATTCATTCTTAATAATGGCACCACCAAACGAAGCGTGAATTTGCTGCGATTGTCGCAAGTCAAAAATGCGCGTCAATCCTGTCAAAATGTGCATGACAAAATTGCGTGAAGCTGGTCACCCAGAAAGGTGCGTGAGCTTCTTTTGCACGACAAATATGCATAGGTCATCTCATTGAAGGAGCTTCTCTACATGAACAGGCTGAAACGTGTTTAACCACTTCAGCTCCGGAAGATTTACCCCCCTTCCAGACCAGGCCATTTTTAGCGATACAGCACTGCGTTACTTTAACTGACAATTACGCAGTCGCGCGACGCCGTATCCAAATAAAATTGACGTCCTTTTTCTCCCACAAATGGAGCTTTCTTTTGTTGGTATTTGATCACCTCTGCGGTTTTGTTTTTTGTGCTATAAACAAAAAAAGAGCGACAATTCTGAAAAAAAAAAGCAATATTTTTTTACTTCTGCTATAAGACATATCCAATAAAAAAAAGGTAAAATAATCTAATTTCTTCATCAATTTAGCCCAAAATGTATTCCGCTATCTATTTTTGGTTAAAAAAAAAATCTCCATAAGTGTATATTGATTGGTTTGCATGTTATAGCATTTACAAACTATAGGATATTTTTATGAAATTATTTTTTTTACATTTTTTTTACTAGTAATGGCGGCGATCAGCGACTTATAGTGGGACTGCGACATTGCGGAGGACAAATCAGACACCTGACACTTTTATTATTAAATAAAATAAAAATGATTATTAATTATGTGCATTGAAGCAGACAGTGTTGTTCACAAGGTTACGTTTGCGTTGCGTCACGCCAAAATTTATCTATATAGCATTCAGCTGGCTTCTTCCGCTTCCCAAACACCTCAATTCATGTTAGTGTAATGCGCTGCAATCATAAAACAAACAACCTTATGGCATTTATAGATGCGTTTAGAAAGCCTTTCTTACCCGAGATGATGGTATAAGAATTCATACAATAGAAAACCAATGCAGAGGAGACGTCTGGAAAATGTTATTTAACGTGATGCAAAAGCATCAAAAATGGCTGCAATAGGCACGTAATGGGCGTCTGTCCGTGGTATCAAAAATGTCAAAGTATGTCTAAACAAGCCCTTAAAGTGCACCTTCACCCCTTTTCTATGGTTCCTCTCTCCTGCCTCCTCCCCTCTTTCTGTGGCCCCCTGCAAACTGCCTCCTGGGATTTCTACATCACGCATCCCAGGAGGCAACTTGCAGGATCTCTTGCATACACAGAAATGGCACATGGTTTCTGCAAGTTTACTGTCAGGGCCCACAGCATGCTTGCGCATGTGCAGGGGGTCCGGCCATGTCCCATAAATCTGGCAAAGATCTCTGCAGCATGTCTGCGCATACACTGGATCTCAAATCAAGATGATGGCAATAGAAAGAAGCAGTGAAAGGAGAACTTTCCCTACAAGCAAGCCAACCCTGGACCCCATGGACTACTAAGTATGTTTTTGTTATCTCTTTTGAGGGAAAAGTTTTAGTATTTAAAAATCTTATTCTTGATAGTAAGGGCAGAGTTCCTCTTTAAAGAAGAAATACTGTAGTTGCTGCCTTTTAAAAATGTACTTACCAGTACAAGGAATCCAGCACTGTCTTCTTGCAACCAGTTCTTCTCACCGCTGTGGGTCCCCCAGGCCACCATCTTGGATTTTGGAGTCAGCTCCCAGCTACGCATGTGTGAGAATGTGTGGTGCAATGAGTCTGGTCCTGTGACGTGTCCCAGATGGCTACGGATGGGACCAAGCAGATGCCATTTTCACCTAGGAAAGCATTGAGAAAGTGGGAGAGGGTACCTGTCAAAAAAGGTACCTGTTCCCCATATTAAAAAAAATTGCTCAAATGATTTCGGGGCAGGGGTGAGGAGGGGGATGAACCATACTTTTACTTTTGCCAGAGAGAAATGTTCCTGTTAGCACAAGTTTTTATATACCTAGTGGTAGATCCTCAGTGATGACTCTCTATGGAGGCTCACCTGTTCCTAGTGTCCACAGTGATGGCTTTCTGAAGAGGGTTCCTCAGTTCCCAATGACATATCCTTAGTGACAACCTTCTGAAGAGGGTTCCCCCCATTCCTAGCAGAATATCCTGAGTGATAATCCTCTGGAGAGAGTTACCCTGTTCCTAGCAGTATATCCTCATTGATAACCCCCTGGGGAGGGTTCTCCTGTTCCTAGTGGTATATCCTCTGTGATAACCCCCTTGAGAGGGTTCCCCCGTTCCTACTAGTATATCCTTAGTGATGACTTTCTGAAGAAGGTTCCCCTGTTCCTAGCAGTGTATCATTAGTGATGACCTACTGGAAAGGGATCCCCTGTTCCTAGTGGTATATCCTCAGTGAGGACTCTCTGAAGAGAGTTCCACAATTTCTATCAGTATATATTTAGTGATGACCCTCTAGAGAGGGTTACCTTCTTTCTAGCAGTATATACTCTTGAGAGGCTTTCCCTTTTCCTAGTGGTATGTCCTCAGTGATGACCCTCTGAAGGTGGTTCATCAGTATATCCTCAGCGATGACCCTCTGACGGGGGATCCCCCATTCCTAGTTGTATATCCTCAGTGATGACCCTCAGGGGATCGTTCCCCCTGTTCCTAGAGATTATACTCAGTGATGACCCTCTAAATAAGGTTCCCCTGTTCCTAGTGGTATATCCTCAGTGGTGGCCTTTTGAAGAAGGTTCCCCCATTCCTAGCGGTATATTCTCAGTGATGACCCTCTGGTTAGGCTTCCCCCATTCCTAGTGGTTTATCCATAGGATTGACCTTCTGGAGAGGGTTCACCTCTTCCCAGTTGTCTATCCTTAGTGATAACCCTCTGAAAATTGTTTCCAAGTTTCTAGCAGTATATCCTCATAATGACCCTTTGAAGAGAGTTTCACTTTGCCAGTTCCTAATGATATGTCCTCAGTGATCACCCTCTGAAGATGGTTCACCCGTTCCTAGCGAAATATCCGCAGTGATGACCCTCTGAAGGGAATTCCCCCATTCCTAGCAGTGTAACCTTAGTGATGACCCCTGAAGAGATTTCCCCTGTTCGTAGCAGAATACCCTCAGTGATGACCCTCTGAAGGGGGTTCCCATGTTCCTAGCAGAATATCCACAGTGATGACCCTCAGGGGATCGTTCCCCCTGTTCCTAGAGATTATACTCAGTGATGACCCTCTAAATAAGGTTCCCCTGTTCCTAGTGGTATATCCTCAGTGGTGGCCTTTTGAAGAAGGTTCCCCCATTCCTAGCGGTATATTCTCAGTGATGACCCTCTGGTTAGGCTTCCCCCATTCCTAGTGGTTTATCCATAGGATTGACCTTCTGGAGAGGGTTCACCTCTTCCCAGTTGTCTATCCTTAGTGATAACCCTCTGAAAATTGTTTCCAAGTTTCTAGCAGTATATCCTCATAATGACCCTTTGAAGAGAGTTTCACTTTGCCAGTTCCTAATGATATGTCCTCAGTGATCACCCTCTGAAGATGGTTCACCCGTTCCTAGCGAAATATCCGCAGTGATGACCCTCTGAAGGGAATTCCCCCATTCCTAGCAGTGTAACCTTAGTGATGACCCCTGAAGAGATTTCCCCTGTTCGTAGCAGAATACCCTCAGTGATGACCCTCTGAAGGGGGTTCCCATGTTCCTAGCAGAATATCCACAGTGATGACCTTCTGAAGAGGCTTTCCCTGCTCCCAGTGGTCTGTCCTCAGTGATGACCCTCAGGGGACAGTTTCCTCTGTTCCTAGAGATTATACTCAGTGATAATCTTCTGAAGAGGGGAGTTCTTAGTGGTGTATGCTCAGTGGTGGCCTTCTGAAGAAGGTTCCCCCGTTCCTAGTGGTAAATGCTCAGTGATGACCTTCTGGAAAGGCTTCCCCCATTCCTAGTGGTATACCCTTGGTGATGACCTTCTGGAGAGATTTTACCTGTTCCTTGTGGTATATGCTTAGTGATGACTCTCTGAAGATGGGTTCCCAAGTTTCTAGCGGCATATCTTCATTGATGACCCTCTGAAGAGAGTTTCCCTTTTGCTAGTAGAATATCCTCAGTGAAGAACCTCTGGTGAGGCTTCCCCTGCTCCCAATGGTATTTCCCCGGTGATGACCCTCTAAAGAGAGTCTCCCCTGTTCCTAGTGAATTACCTTCAGTAATGACCCTCTGAAGAAGTTTCCCCTGTTCCTAGTGGTATATCCTCAGTGATGGGCTTCTGAAGAAGTTTCCCCCATTTCTGGCAGAAAATCTGTAATGATGACCCTCTGGAGAGGGTTCCCCTGCTTGAACAAAAATCTACTGATGTATAGCTAGTTTACTGTAGACACAACATTAAATAATAGGAAATCCCTTCAAAGTGAGAAAAAATGCCTTCTTGGACAGTTGCCACCAAAGGACATGCCTCAGAACAAAGATTTCCTCTGTATTTCTGTTCTGGTGACAACTAAAAATGTAGGATTTTTCCTTACTTTCAATCTTTGTCAAAATGGCCACTAAGAGGAAAAAGTTTGAGAAAAAAATCCTTTTCTCCTGGTGGCCATTATCACCAGGATTGAAAGTATGAGTATGGCACTGACCCTTCCCTATGAAATCCACAACCAAAGAAAATAGTTTGGGCTTTAGATATGCTTTAAATCTGTGGCTCTACAGACCACACTGGTGGCCCAAGGAAAATGACATGGTCCATAGTTTTAGCGACGCTGGCATAAAAAGGGTGTGCGTGCCTTTGACCATTATCCTGACTTAGGAAATACATTTCTTTTGTTTTTTTCATGCTGTTTCAAGAATGATGACATGTAAAGGCCTTCTATATTAGGAGGTCCGTTTGGTTCCTTCTCTCCTACCATACCCTAACCAATTTAAATGTTAGAAATAGCTTTTCATTAGCTTTCCCTGTGGGTAGACTAGCCCAATCAAGTCCTGAGGAGCTTTGTACAGGGCTAATCAGAGACACTTAACAATGTAATTCCATAGAAATCACTCTGCATACTTTAATCACCCTGGCTGTACTTTGCAGAACCTTATAAGCCCTGTTTTGTCCCTTGGCATCA
This sequence comes from Lithobates clamitans, assembly GCA_037952925.1. Lineage (NCBI taxonomy): Eukaryota > Metazoa > Chordata > Amphibia > Anura > Ranidae > Lithobates > Lithobates clamitans. The sequence goes on from JBBGZY010002201.1 coordinate 337,779, forward strand.
ACACCACAACTGAAAGCTGTTTTTTTTTCCCGTGATGAAACAAGCAAATCTCATCCATTTTTGGAAATTATGGGCTGAAAAGGGCAACCCAAATGATAATCACAGAACTGCTAATTTGCATTGTTCTCAGGCTGTCATGTGTAATAAGAGCTGCAAGGCAAGACGGAGGTCCAGGATTGACAGGAGCCAAGAAACCTACCTGGGGTTGCTGTGCAGAGCTGCCATTGTTATTGACTTTATTAGACAAGGTGACGGGTTTGCTTTATAGCCGGCACAACAAACAGTCACCACCACCTTCGTAATGCTACCTGCCACCGAAGCCCCGAGGATAAACATGACACTGCACCTGCCTCCCTCAGTACAGCATATATTAGGACCACATGCATCAATCTAATGGTTCAAGGCATGCTGCCATGGCAATAGGAAACTACTGCATGCTAGTCACAGGAGGCTCACTACGAAGCACAAATGAGAAGCCCAACCAAGAAATGGCAACTCTCGTATTTATTTTATTACAGGTTCACTTTAAGGAGCCATGTACCGCATGCTGCTGTAATGTGGCCACAAGAATATGGTAGGGAAGCAGATTGCACAGAGAGGGGGGAGAGGGGTGTTTATAAAGGAAAACAGCATGCCTCATGCACACAGGCTGTTAAAATAACGTTATGAAAACGCCAGTATCTTTGCAGTGAAAACTTTTTTCAGCTTTTTTCAGCGTTTTTGCAATAGCGTTTTTTAGCTTTTTTGAGCGTTATTAAGCGTTTTTCCACGTTAGCGTTTTTTTTTTTTCAAATTTTTTTTTTCAATGGATCAAAAACGTTAAAAAACACTTTGGTGAATGGGGTTTTTGAGCGTTTTTCAGCGTTAGAGCGTTTTTACAGCTGAAAAACGTCTCTCAGAACCCACTGGTCCTGGGTTTTTTTTTACAGCTTAAAAACGCCTATGCCACTTGCAGCTCAAAAACGCCTAGGTGGGCACGAAGCCATAGACCAGTGGTTCTCAACTCCAGTCCTCAGGACCCACCAACAGGCCAGGTTTGCAAGATAGCTGAAATACATCACAGGGGATATCACTTTCTGCTCAGTGATTGCAGTATTCTAGTCTGCAACTCCCCAAGGTAATACTTAAAATCTGGCCTGTTGGTGGGTCCCGAGGACTGGAGTTGAGAACCACTGCCATAGACTAACATAGACAGGCCTTTTTAAGCTGCAAAAAAAGCTCAAAAAAGCAGCTGTAAAAACGTCCGTGTGCATGAGGACTAATAGTGTGGCTGTCATCCTTATCCTTGCTTCGCTACCTAGTGAGTCAATGCAACCTGCCATGGCAGTCTAAAAATGACTGCATGCCAGTCCTAGGTGGTTTGCTGTTCTGTTGCGCTTTATGAAATAACTTACCTCCTTAGTCTGTCCAGAAAGTATATATGGTCACCTGCTGACTTAGCAATATCTACAGGCAGCTTAAATCTTCAATAAGACACAGAAGTTGAATCTAATGCAATTATACTCCTGCTAATTTCAGCACAGAGGATGTTTTTCCAGCCTTTTTGAAGTGTAAGCAGACAATGACCTTACTGATCCCTGTCTTTGCAAAGAACTAACACTGACTGACGGAACGTAGAAGAAACAGGGAGGGTCTAGCTTGCACAAAAACGAACTAGCACTAAACAAGGATCACATAAGCAAACAAAGTGTAGTGGCTCTATAATGCTTTGTAGCGAGCTGTCACACTTATATGAATGAGTTCAGTGGCGGCCACTCCTATAGGGGTGCAGGGGCTCCGCCCTCCTAATCCATACGCCCAGCCCCTAATCTAACATGCAGGGCACCGGATGCATGTATTTCAATGTTTTTGTTTTTTTTGCTGAAACATGTGATTAAAGCCTGAGGCTCCAATTGGCTTCAAAAAAGGGTGGGCTCAGGGCGCAGAGCACTGTGCCCTGTGCCTGTCCTGTTCTGTGACAAAAGTGAATTAATAATCACTATTGTCTTCTTGCTTCTCCTCCCGGCCAATCAGGAAGAGGGTCTTAAGACTTGATTGGCCGAGAGAAGAAGCGATCGTATTGGCCGGGAGCAGGGGGAGGAGGCACAGAGGAGGAGACGCGGGGGAAGCCGCTGAAGCTGCCCGTCGCCTGGATGGGGAAATTGCGGGGCTGATGGGCGGACGGAGGGATGTGCGAGCGACGGAGGGGTGGGGGGGTTTGACCGACTGACTGATCAACCGAATGAGTGACTTGGGGGGGGGACTAACCGAACGACGAAATGAACGAGGGTGGGGTTGGGGGTCGGGTGGTTTGTTTGTCACCCCCCCCCCAAAAAAACAGAACACCAGCCGCCACTGAGTGTTTTCTATTTTGTATTGAAATGGAATGAATAATAATTAAACTGCTATACAGAATTATTGTTTTGTATGTCAGCCTACTACAGAACAATAATTCTGTATTGCAGTTCAATTATTCATACAATTTAAATCCAAAACAGAAAACATTCATATAAATGTGACTAAGAACTCAGAAGCAAGGATGAGGATGATAGTTCAGCATATTTAAGTTCTTACAGGTTTACTTTAAGGAGCGCTGTACTAAATACTACTGTAATGTAGCCAAAGGAGAACATGGCAAGTAGAAATGGACTCAAAGTGAAATTTACTGCAGACTTTTTACCACTTCTGCTCTTGTACTTGTACACCCCCTATGGACATTTACATTTCCACTATGGGCCTGTTTATTTAACAATAATTTGTCATTATTTAGGTTAACAAAGCCATTATTTCCTGGGTCAGACTAGGCTTTTTTTTTTTTTTTTTTGACAATATGATCTTGCAAAAAAATGAATGTGCTTTCCATGAAATCTATAGGCAATTAAAGGTCAACAAAATGTTAAAAAAAAAAAATGTATTTTGATTAGTGATTTTTTTTAACAAAAACATTCTAATAAAATATGTTTTATTCTATGATTTGTCCCATTTTAAAATGACACTAACATAATATCTCTGGTACAAAGCATGGCAAAGTTATGAAAAAGGGCTCTCTTCTTCAATTTTTTACTTTTTATGTGACACAAATTATGCTGCAGGTGAGCGAAGGGAAGATGAGCATGAGCAATTAAAGTGACCCTGTCACCGGCCCACTATAAGCAGAGGGAGAGTGTCTCCTGTTAGACCCCCCAACAAGGTATACCTACTGATCCACCTTGAATAAGCTTTGGTGTTGGATGGCATTGGAGCTTACACAGATAGAGGACTATCCTCCGCCCAGACACTGTTAGGGCCTAGAACTTGGTTTTGGTCCATACCCAGAAGAATGCTGTCAGTACTGGGCCCAGTCGGATGCAGCCTTGTAATTGGGCCAGCACTAACAATCTTCTTCCAAGTTTGACCGAACCCAAACCCATCCTTACTAGCAAATGGGTGCTCTGCCCCAAACACTGTCACATGGAGGTGGTCACATTTCTTCTGTGTCCTCGGAACCTACACTCCATAATAGCAACCTGAAGGATCGGGTTGGGGATGAAGGAGTGCATATGGGTGGGAATACCTTGGTGGGCTATCAGGAGAGCAGAGCCGGGGTCAAGGGGCAGACAGAAAAGGCTGGTGTCTGGGGCGCATGAGCCAGAGGAAATCGCAAAGTAGCGCAAAGTAGGCAGCACCTGAAAGGTACTTCACAGCTCATGGAGGGCATATGGATCACATTTCAGCCTTTTCTTCTTATGCACGAAAAACCTTGTCCCACCATTGATCAAGAGGGGCTGTCACTATATTAACTTTGTAAATGAGCTTTACAAATGGGGAAGGCATGGTCTCTTTAAGGAAAGGTTTTGGCATGGGCACAATGTGATCTTTGCTTTCCCCAGGGTGGGAGCGTACACGCAGCAATTTGGGGACTGTGCTATTGTGTCTTTAAAGTCTTTAGCAGTCTGTTGATTCCCATGACAATGACAGACACCTGTTCTCATCATATCATAATGATCCTCAACGGTCAGAGTGCGGGGGGAGGGGCGGTTGTGTTGGTTTTGGATCGGTGTGACCACTTGTCCCTTTTCTCGTCCTAGTTTGGTCAATTCCAGATCTGTCAGTGTTTGGGTTGGCAGAGGAGAGGGGTGTGCGTCTGGTGTCACTGCGTGGTCATCCATTCCTGTCTGTTCCTGAGCTTCCCCTACACCATGTCTGCTCTGCTGGGTCTCTCTATACTTATATAATGCTACTGCCTTTCTTATTTCTTTCATGTATATGCTCCGCAGATCTCTTCTTGTATTCCTGATGCTCTCTGCTTCCACTTTGTAAACTCTTCTAAGTCTTCCCATTCTATGTCACATATCTCCAGACTTTCCAAGAAAGATGGACACCTCTGAGCTCAAAGAATGTAGGCAACAGTGCACCGTACAACACCACCAAATATATGGACTAGAAAGAATTCATATACACATTATGGTTCATTTACACTTGCATCAACTTTAACATACATTAAAGCTCCTACCGCTTCAACATGCTTTTTTGTTGTGTTCTTGATACTTCTGTGGTGCTCCAGTGATGCTTCGGTGGTGTTTCAATGATGCTTCAGTGAAGCTTTAGGTTGGCTAATGCCCTGGTGTATGTGTGCTGATTTCCAAATTTGTAAAGTGTTAAAGGGGCCCAGTAGAACCCTAGCTCAGTAGTACCCCGACTCAACAGATTCCCATCTCATTAGTAACCCTGTTCAGCAGATCCCTAGCTTATTAGTATCCTCCTTCAGCAGATCCCCAGCGCATTGATGTTCACGTTCAGCAGATCCTCAGCTTATTAATACCCTCATTCAGCAGAACCCCTGCTCAGTAGTATCTCCAGTTCTGCTGATCCACCACTCAGTAGTAACCCCCAGTCCTGCTGTTCCCCCACTCAATAGTAACCCCCAGTTCTGCTGATCTACCACTCAATAGTAACCACGAGTGCTGCCGATCCACCTAGGAGGTGATAAGAAACGCATAGTATCTTGAAGTACCCAGAAGATTCTCAACTCCTTTAGTTAATCGGCCTCCTTATCTCAGCCGAAAATAGAAAGGCAGTCCCATATTTAAATACTAACCCCCAGTTCTGCTGATCCATCATTCAGTAGTAACCCCCAGTTCTGCTGATCCCACACTCAAGAGTAAACCCCAGTTCTGCTAATCCCCCACTCAGTAGTAAACCCCAGTTCTGCTGATACCCCGCTCAGTAGTAAACTCCAGTTCTGCTGATACCCCACTCAGTAGTAAACCCCAGTTCTGCTGATACCCCACTCAGTAGTAAACCCCAGTTCTGCTGATACCCCACTCAGTAGTAAACCCCAGTTCTGCTGATACCCCACTCAGTAGTAATCCCCAGTCCTGCTTTTCCCCCACTCAATAGTAACCCCCAGTTCTGCTGATCTACCACTCAATAGTAACCACGAGTGCTGCTGATCCACCTAGGAGGTGATAAGAAACGCGTAGTATCTTAAAGTACCCCGAAGATTCTCAACTCCTTTAGTAAATCGGCCTCCTTATCAAAGCCGAAAAGAGAAAGGCAGTCCCATATTTCAATCCTATCCCTCAAGTTCTGCTGATCCACCACTCAGTAGTAACCACAACTGCTGCTGATCCCCCACCTAGCAGTAACCCCCAGTTCTGCCGATCCACTACTCAGTAGTAACCACAACTGCTGCTGATCCCCCACTCAGTAGTAACCACCAGCTCTGCTGATCCCCCACTCAGCAGTAACCCCCAGTACCACTCAGTAGTAAACCAAAGTTTTTCTCATCCCCCACTCAATAGTAACCCCCAGTTCTGCTGATACCCAACTCAATAGTAACACCCAGTCCTGCTGTTCCCTCATTCAATAGTAACCCCCAGTTCTGTTGATCCACCACTCAGTAGTAACAACGAGCGCTGCTGATCCACCACTTAGTAGTAACCACCAGTTCTGCTGAATCCCCACTCAGTAGTAACCCCCAGCTCTGCTGATCCTCTGGTTTGCTGATCCTCCTCTTTCTGCACACCACTTGTGACATTGCTACTTTCTCCTGCTCCGGTCCTCCAGCTCTGCTGATCCTCCACCGCTCAGTCCTCTCTCTCCAGTCCCTGCTTACCTTCCCCTATAGCGTTCCATTTTGCACACCACGTGTTCCCTCTGCTAGTTGCCCTGCTCACCTTCCTGCTGCTCCACGCTGCACACAGGATGTGACGTCTGCACCAGACACCCCAATATATACACATGAACCAGAAGTGACTGCTAATGACATCTTTCTGGTTCACTCGTTGGTTTCCCAGTGCTTCCTGGGATATCTCATATCTGCAATATCTACAAAGCAAAACAAAGCTAAAGCTGAATAAAAGCCGCTCAAAAGCTGCAGGTGCTGTTAGCGAGCATTGTCATAGACTTCTATGGATGCTTTGGAAACGATTGGAAGCACTAAGAAAGCGACATTGGGTATAATTTCTGAAGCGAAGCAAACACAACGTGTGAACAGGGCTGTAAGGTAACCATTTTATCGAGTGACGGGGCTTTGATTGGCGTTCAGAGTGCTTTAAAAAAAAAAAGAGTATCCAATGGCACATTTTGAAGCAAGTGTAAGGGCCGTCTCACACAAGTAGATTTTAACGCGGCTGTAAAACACAGATCAACGGAGGGACATGTGAAAAACAATCATTTCAAATGTGTCTTATTCAGACCATAACGTTGTGTTGTACTAAATAGCAAAATGGATGTCAACGGACGCCAGCGTGCCTTAAAACTCAACAAAAATGGATAGAAATGTTCATGTATTTTAGAGCAAGTAAGGCTACTTTCCCACCTGCAGCGCCCGCTGTTAGTGCTAAAGCTCATGAAAACCGCCTCAGTGTGAAAGCAGTCTTATGCCCCGTACACACGGTCGGATTTTCCGTCGTAAAATGTTTGATAGGAGCTTGTTGTCGGAAATTCCGACCGTGTGTAGGCTCCATCGGACATTCTCCATCGGAATTTCCGTCACACAAAATTTGAGATCTGGATCTCAAATTTTCCAACAAAATCCGTTCTCGTAAATTCCGATCGTGTGTACACAATTCCGACGGAAAAGTTCCACGCATGCTCAGAATCAAGCAGAAGAGCCGCACTGGCTATTGAACTTCATTTTTCTCGGCTTGTCGCACGTGTTTTACGTCACCGCGTTCTTGACGTTTGGAATTTCCGACAAGATTTGTGTGACCGTGTGTATGCAAGACAAGTTTGAGCCAAAATCCGACAGAAAAAATCCATGGATTTGGTTGTCGGAATGTCCGATCGTGTGTACGGGGCATAAGTGTGAATTAGCTTTAAACGAACCCTTAGAGACAGTTTTCATCCATGCACAGCGGCAACACACATTTGCTACATTGGTGCATTTTTGGTGCCGGTGTTTTTAAACAGCACCCCCAGGCAACAAAGATGCGTGGCAATGCACCATAGCAAGATGCGACAAAAAATATAATGATTCACCTGATAAGCGCTGTGCAAACTGTTGTCGCCATATAAATTCTGTGTAATAATAATTGAAATGTTTTTGTACACTGGAAGGCCATTGATTTCAATGGGGCTGCCTTAAAGTGGAGGGCCACCCTGAAAAAAATTATTGCACCAAAAATCTTAAAAAAATGTAAAAAAAAACATTTGAAAAAAAAATTAATTTTTTTTAAACTTACCCGAACACTTGTTGCTAGGCACTCTTCCTAATCTGCCTCTTCCTATTCCGCGGCGTGTCCTGTTCCTCGGTCAGGGGCCCCGTTGCCTTCTGGGAACTGTGTGTGTTCCCAGAAAACCACGGGGCCATTCACAGAGCGCCGCGCGCGCGCAGTAGGTAACTGGCAGTGAAGCCGCAAGGCTCCACTGCCCGTTTCCCTTAGTTAGGATGGCGGTGCCGGGACCTGAGAGCCGAGGGACGGGTCGGCCTCGGGCGGCCGACATCACGGGCACCCAGGACAGTTAAGTACTTATTTAAAGTCAGCAGCTACAGTGTTTGTAGCTGCTGACTTTAAAAATAAATTTTCGCTGGCCGGAATCCCGCTTTAACGTGTTGTAAACACATTAACATGCCACACAAATGCAAATGAGACCTAATGCCGTGTACACACGAGCGGACTGTACGGCAGACTTTGCTCGGCGGACTTTTCGACAGACTTTACGACGGACTTTCTGAATGAACGGACTTGCCTACAAACAATCCACCAAAGTCCGTCGAATTCGTACGTGATGACGTACGATCGGACTAAAACAAGGAAGTTCATAGCCAGTAGCCAATAGCTGCCCTAGCGTAGCTTTTTGTTCATCGAACTAGCATACAGACGAGCGGACTTTTCGTCCGGACTCGATTTCGACGGATTGATTTAAAACATGTTTCAAATCTAAGTCCGTCCAACTTTTGAGAAAACAAAGTCCGCTGGAGCCCACACACGATCGAATTGTCCGACGAAAACCCGTCCGCCGGGCAAAGTCTGCCGTAAAGTCCGCTCGTGTGTACGCGGCATAAGGCTCCGTTCATACCCTGCAGGTGAGACAAAGCGCACACGCCCATTTTCATGCATGGTGTGTAAAGCAGTCTATTCATTTCAATAGACTGACCAAGACATGGGAAACGCACGAAAGAAGCCCCTGACCCCTTTCGCAAAATCGAGCCGCACCAAACTGCAACCTTGCAATTTGGTGCATGCAAAAATGTGCACGTTAACAGATGCACGGGGGTGCCAGGCATCTTCTAAAGGCCAGTGCGTGTCAGAAAAGCGTGCAATCTTGTTGCGCATGAAGCGTTAAGGTGGCTATACACTTTACAACTTTTATACAATTTTCTTGTACAACTTTCCTTTAGATTTACCAAAACCATATAATATGAGGTCAAACCTGAATACTATCAAATTGTATGCAATCAGGCAGGCCCTTCCACTACCTAACAAAAAGAAGAATAGGGCGAACCTACAGATTGGAACGTCCCGGAGAAAAAAAAAACGACATAGTTGAAAGGTAAATCTAAAGGAAATTGAACAACAAAAGTTGTATAGAGTGTATTTAGCTTTAAAGTGGCCAAAAACATTAGTTAGAAAGTCATTTTTTTCACCACCCCTATTTCCTTAAGCTATGTTCACACGCACAAAATTGCGTGTGCGCGTAGACCCGCGTCGGTGCCATTAATTCTATGCAGTCCGGTGCGGCGCACCCTTTTTAAAAAGGATCAGGGACTTCTTTTGTGTGTTTCTTTTGCATAGAGCAGCCGACTGAAATGAATTGCTTGCCGTACACACCGCACGGTAACATGCAGAGGAACTAAAGTGGGGGCTGGCAGGTATTCGGCCGCACAGTGAGCTGAGCAGTACTTATGTTTAGGGCAGTATGCGGCCAGGGTTGAATGCTCGGCACGCAATCGGTCTATATTTCAAGCATTTGTCCCTGGGCGCAGACTGCCGTAAAGGTAAGTACCTCCATTGCACCGTCCAGCTGCAGCAGCTGTCAGCCTCTCATAAACTTTTACGGGCTGCTGGTGGTGGGGCACCCTCTCTAAACACCCAGGCCTGCATGAGGCCTGACATGTATGGCCATTGTAAGACTCCTCTGCCAGTCATGGAAGGGCCACACAGTATTTGCCACCCCCCCCCCCCCAGACCGCTGTGTGGTCCTATCAGCCTGGCATGCGGTGAATGTTGGCACGCTCGTCTCTTGCATAGCTGCATACTTGGTTCACGCTAAGATTTACTGGGTCATTGTTCTTTATATAAACCTCCCAGACGCCAGAATTATGCCCCTGAGGGTTGGAATTCGCCCACCCACACGTTCCTCATTAGTGCTCCATACATTCCTCCCCTTCCACATCCGCCTGGCATGGCACCTAATCTGTGGTCAGAGGGATGTCATGTGACATCGGTGTTCTGGGAGAGAGAGTTATGCCGCGTACACACGATCGGAATTTCGGCCCGTAAAAGATCGATGAGAGTTTTTCATCGGAAAATGCGACTGTGTGTATGCTCCATCGGACTTTTGTTGGCCGAATTCAAGCCAGCAAAAGATTGAGAGCATGCTCTCAATTTTTTGGTCGGGAAAAGTTCCTATCCGAAAATGCGATCGTCTGTGGCAATTCTGACGCGCAAAATTCCTACACATGCTCGGAAACAATTCGACGCATGCTTGGAAGCATTGAACGCCATTTTCTCGGCTCGTCGTAGTGTTGTACGTCACCGCGTTCTTGACGGTCGTAATTTCAGCAAACTTTTGCATGACCGTGTGTATGCAAGGCAAACGTGAGCAGAATCCCGTCGGAAAAGCCATCATATCTTTTTCAGACGAGAAGTCCGATCGTGTGTACGCGGCATGACATGATCTGCCAATCACATGACAATGCAAGTTTGGTGCATTAAACACCCTACTGCTTACATATGCATTAAAGTGGTTGTAAACCCTTACATATACCCAGTGAAGTGACTGGGTGATACATCAGTCAGGTGATACACAGATGAAATAAGTCCTCCTACATAAGTTGTACCTGTCTACCTACAGGCGTCTCTCCGCTACAGCCATTCCAAGTCCAGAATTTATACAGCTTGTTTGAGTTTTCAGAAAGCAGGGGGCAGGGAGCTTAAGTTGCACTCTGCAGAGATCAGTGAGAGCTGATTGGAGGGGAAGGGACACACCCCCTTCACACAAAACGGAGGAACAGAGCTGACGCTGTCAATCACAGGCTGTTTCATGGAGCTCCCTCCCCTGTCACCTTTTTTCTCTTGATGTCAGGAAAACTTGTCAAAAGTGACTTGTAGCACACCCCTGCAGGGACTGCTGATGAACTTGTATTCCCCACTCCTGCACAGCCAAGCACACCGAATCTTCACAAACACGCAGAGTCAGAGAACAGTCCGTGACTTTGTTTTTGTTATTTATTAGGTGTTAATAACTTGGATAGGGACAGGAGGTTATGGGATGCCCACTTCAGCAAAACTTTCAGTACAACTTCCTATATACAGCTATATATAGTCTCCTTTACTTTCCTCCTGCACACACACTTGCTGGCTTCAGCTGAATCACTGCAGAATAATCTGACAGGCTCCCAATCAGATTTTATCAATAGCCCTTTACAGGTAGGAACTCTTATGCCGCGTACACACGGTCGGACTTTTCATCTACAAAAGTCCGACAGCCTGTCCGACAGACTTTCGGCGGACTTTCGGCAGACTTGCGGCGGACTTGCGGCAGACTTTCTAACGAACAGACTTGCCTACACACGACCACACAAAAGTCCGACGGATTCGTACGTAATGACGTACACCGGACTAAAATAAGGAAGTTGATAGCCAGTAGCCAATAGCTGCCCTAGCGTGGGTTTTTGTCCGTAGGACTAGCAAACAGACGAGCGGACTTCGGGGTCCGTCGTAGTTACGACGTAAAGATTTAAAGCATGTTTCAAATCTAAAGTACGTCGGATTTGAGGCTAAAAAAGTACGTTGAAAGTCCGAAGAAGCCCACACACGATCGGATTACCAGCCAGCTTTAGTCCGTCAGCGTCCGTTGGACTTTTGTAGCTGAAAAGTCCGACCGTGTGTACGCGGCATTAGTCCTTTGTTGTGTAGCAAAAATCTAGTGAGACAGCTTGTAACTTCTCCTCTGCGGCCACCAAGGATGAGCTTCGGCATGTTCGCACAGCCCACGTGCAGAGCCCACCAGGAGGTCGGCACTGCGCTTGTGCTAATCACAAGCAGTGAGACATTGTCCTGATGTGCGGCTGCAGAGATCGGGAAATGTGTCACTGCCCGTGATTAGCGCAGCGCCGTGCCGACTTCCTAGTAGGCTCTGCATGTGGGCTGTGCGAACATGCCAAAGCTCATCCTTGGTGGCCACTGATCCCAGCACCACCTCTTCAGGCACTGCCAACCCACCTGGCTGCAGCTGTCCCTTTCACTAACCCTCCAGGCTAACTCTTCACCAGTCCACCTAGCTAACTCTTCACCAGTCCACCCGGTTGACTCTTCAACAGCCCGGACTCTTCACTAGCCCACCCGGCTGACCAGTGCAGGAGTATTTGTTTTTCTTTTATGTTGAGGCCACAGTGTTACCCCTGACAATGCCTTTATTTTCTTTTCTCCCCAGAAGGCCAGCACCATCTTTGTTCAGGCATCATCCAGGGTCACTATCTACTTCCTGGACTAGGCTGCTTTCCCCTAAATGGCTCATGGTTGTGTGCATAGTTGTTTTTTTTCTCCTTTTATGACTTACTGCAAAGTTACTTTGTATAGTCTGAGTGATCTCTGGGGGGGGGGGGGGGTGATGGTAAAAATACCTTCTCTTGTCAAAAGCCAACTGATGACATCATCTCAGCCTATGGAAAGGCTCTTGGCCAGAGTTTAGGGACTGCTTTATGATCACTGGAAAGGTGTACTATTGTGGCATACTGTGACAGTTCAGAAATGTATTCATGCAGACTTGTAAAATTACTGTTAGGTGCTCTTTAATGTAAACAATATTATCAACGCATGTTAGGGCCCCTTCCACTAAGGATTGCTGCAATGTGCAATAAAGGCCTTGTGTGCACTGTGGTGCAATTCATTCTAAATGGCATCTCGACACACCTTCCCATTGAGAGGCATTGAAGCGCATGGCTTGCACTGCAACACATGTCTATTAACCACTTGCCCACTGCGCTATAGCCAAATGACGGCTACACTACGGTCGTCTAGTTCTGGGATGCCGTCATATGACAGCGTGCCGCGATTGTGCTCACCTCGTGTCTGCCGAGGTGCCCGGGCGGCACGCTCTGTGATCAGTGTCCGGAGGACACTGCTGATCACATATTGGGGTAAAGAGCCAATCAGCGGCTGTTTACCACGTGATCAGCTGTGTCAGGTCACAGCTGATCACAGATGTAAATAGAAGCCGGTTATCGGCACTCCTTTCCTCATGCTGACAGTGTGAGGAAAGGAGAAGGGGACATCTACACTGATAATCTGGGGACTGATCCCAACAGTGCCCACCAATCCTGCCAATCTGTGCCCACCAATGCTGCCAATCAGTGCCTCCTCATCAGTGTCACCTATCAGTGCTTCCTACCAGTGCCCATCGGTGCCGCCTATCAGCATCCATCAGTGCCACCTTGTCAATGCCAGGGGTTGCGGTAAAACTCATAGGCTCATGTTGCCACAATGCCATAGCGTGAATGGGCTCTAAGTATTATAAGCAGCTCCTTAGCATTTGTAGTGCATCCCCATTCGCACAAATAGGTCATGTTTGGCAGTGGTTCTACGCATTAATGCAACAGGAAAGGGGGGGGGGATATTTGTTGCACCCCTGTACACACCTGTCTACTGCCCCCTGTACACCCCTGTCTACCACCCCTGTACACCCCTGTCTACCGCCCCCTGTACACACCTGTCTACCACCCCTGTACACACCTGTCTACCTCCCACTGTACACCCCTGTCTACCGCCCCTGTACACACCTGTCTACCTCCCACTGTACACCCCTGTCTACCGCCCCTGTACACCCCTGTCTACCGCCCCTGTACACCCCTGTCTACCGCCCCTGTACACCCCTGTCTACCGCCCCTGTACACCCCTGTCTACCGCCCCCTGTACACCCCTGTCTACCGCCCCTGTACACCCCTGTCTACCGCCCCTGTACACCCCTGTCTACCGCCCCTGTACACCCCTGTCTACCGCCCCTGTACACCCCTGTCTACCGCCCCCTGTACACACCTGTCTACCACCCCTGTACACCCCTGTCTACTGCCCCTGTACACCCCTGTCTACCTCCCAAGGTACACCCCTGTCTACCGCCAACTGTACACCCCTGTCTACCGCCCCTGTACACACCTGTCTACCACCCCTGTACACACCTGTCTACCTCCCACTGTACACCCCTGTCTACCTCCCACTGTACACCCCTGTCTACCGCCCCTGTACACCCCTGTCTACCTCCCACTGTACACCCCTGTCTACCGCCCCTGTTCACCCCTGTCTACCGCCCCTGTACACCCCTGTCTACTGCCCCCTGTACACCCCTGTCTACTACCCCCTGTACACACCTGTCTAGTGCCCCCTGTACACCCCTGTCTACCGCCCACTGTACACCCCTGTCTACCGCCCCTGTACACACCTGTCTACCACCCCTGTATACCCCTGTCTACCTCCCACTGTACACCCCTGTCTACCGCCCCTGTACACCCCTGTCTACCTCCCACTGTACACCCCTGTCTACCGCCCCTGTTCACCCCTGTCTACCGCCCCTGTACACACCTGTCTACCACCCCTGTACACCCCTGTCTACTGCCCCTGTACATCCCTGTCTATCGCCCCTGTACACACCTGTCTAGTGCCCCCTGTACACCCCTGTCTACTGCCCCCTGTACACCCCTGTCTACTGCCCCCTGTACACCCCTGTCTACTGCCCCCTGTACACCCCTGTCTACCACCCCTGTCTACCGCCCCTGTACTCCCCTGTCTACTGCCCCCTGTACACCCCTGTTTACCGCCTCTCTACACCCCTGTTTACCGCCCCCTGTACATCCCTGTTTACCGCCCCCTGTACACCCCTGTTTACCGCCCCCTGTACACCCCTGTCTACCATCCCCTGTACACCCCTGTTTACCGCCCCCTGTACACCCCTGTCTACTGCCCTCTGTACACCCCTGTCTACCGCCCTCTGTACACCCCTGTCTACCGCCCCCTGTACACTCCTGTCTACCGCCCCCTGTACACTCCTGTCTACCGCCCCCTGTACACCCCTGTCTACCACCCCTGTACAGCCCTGTCTACCGCCCACTGTACACCCCTGTCTACCGCCCCCTGTACACCCCTGTCTACCGCCCCCTGTACACCCCTGTCTACTGCCCCCTGTACACCCCTGTCTACCGCCCCCTGTACACCCCTGTCTACTGCCTTTTGCAGCTTAGGGAGGGCGCTAAAAATGTGGCTCAACTGCATGTTGTTAATGCCACCCCCCTCAACCACAAATCTAAAGGAGCCCTTATGGTGTTGAAGCAGGCAATGGGGAGGCATCATATTGCCCCTTCACTGCCTGTCAAGCACCTCTGAAAAGCAATCCAGATGCAGATTTATTTTCAGAGGCTTGGCCATTTAGCCACACATCTAAACCTAGCCTTAGAATTCCCCTATCTCAATGCAATTCAACCAGTCTAGTGTGACTAACTAAAAACAATGCAGTTGGTGGAATTTGATCTCTGCAGTTGTTAAGCGGGAAGGATGACTAAATACACACACAGCGACCAGCAGCAGAATCTGCATCTCTGTGTGTATAAGAAATATGGTACATCAACGGTTGTACAAAATGTGACTGTTACAACCGTAACTTGATTCAGATAAACATCGAGAATAACTCAAACTCTGTTCTTGATATAGACTTACTATACTCTCCATTTAAGGCTCCATAGAAAAATAATTGTAGGCTTTAGAAAATGGAAGTCTCTTGGGGATGAAGCAGCTATATAAACATGGGAGGCCCTGATATAGCTGAGGACTGGCTCAATCATTGTCTATTACAGGGGCTCAAAAACACTTCCATCCTGAGCCCCCCCTGTGCTTCTGCCCATGAGATGCTTGGCAGTCTCTGAATATGATTTTTATGTTATTGAAATAGAGTGTGACAGCTCAGATTTTTTTTTTTTTTTAAGAAAAATTGTGAACTGTGAAAGTTCATGTACTTGCTATTAAAAAACAGACATAATGTTTATTTCCACAGCACTTGACATGAGTGTTACTTTACAAAACTCTCACACTGAGTCCTAAGCACTGTTTATATCTGCAGGTGTCTGGGCTGTCTGGCAGACTGGGAGAACATGATGTGTCTGCAGTTAGCTAAATGACCACTGTGTGGCAGCACAGGGCCTGGGACTATATTATGGAAAAGCCTATTATGCAAAGTGGAATCACTCTTACCTATAAGAAGGATACTATTTTATAAGATCTATAATGAGGTAAAAGAGCCCCCCTCTATACAAAAATATAATAATTAAAGTAATAAATAGCCAATCAATAAATAATATTACATAGCTTAAATTAATTAAATAATCAAAATAATAAATACGTTTCTTCATTAAAACCACTTAAAGCAGAGTTCCACCCTGAATTTTTTTAAAACATTTTCCTAATCTATTATTAATAATAAAAAAAAATTTGGAGAGGAAAAAAAAAGTTTTTTACTTACCCAAAGTGCCCTGTTGCTAGGTGGTGCCTCCTAATCTGCCACTTCCGGCTCCGCGGCGCTCCGCATCACTTCCTCCCTCGCCTGTTCTCCTGGGAAATGATGACATTTCCCAGGAGTCAGTGGGCAGGACTGTATGCAAAAATTGCGTTATTTCCCGACAGGAAATGACGAAATTTAAGGCAGATTTAAGGCTTATCTTGGTTGACATTACAATGGGGCGGGCACTTCCGACGACGACCCCCATTGGGATGGCAACCTGAGAAGTTTCCTGCACCCCATGCGCAAGAACAGGCGGTGCATGCTGGTTATACAGCAGCACCGTATCCCGGAAGTATATGTTTGTTGGCTTCACTTGCCCACAAGTAAGCTGGGAATGCCCGAGATACATCAATATAAGGTAAGTTTTTAAATAAAATTTCAAGAAAGGCGGCACTATTAATAAGATTAACCAATGCTAAATCCACAGAATGTGATTAGAAGAGATAGCTTTTTTTAAAAAAAAAACATTTTTACAGCTGGAACTCCGCTTTAAAATCAGGTTTTTTTGCTAGAAAATTACTTAGAACCCCCCAAACATTTTATATATATATATATATATATATATATATATATATATATATATATATATATAATTTTTTTTTAGACACCCTAGAGAATAAAATGGCGGTCGTTGCAAAACTTTATGTCACATCGTTTGTGCGCAGCGGTCTTACAAACGCAGTTTTTTTGGAAAAAATAACATTTTTTGAATTAAAAAATAAGAAAACTGTAAAGTTAACCCATTTTTTTTATATCGTCTAAGATAATGTTACGCCGAGTAAATGGATACCCAACATGTCATGCTTCAAAATTGCGCCCGCTCGTGGAATAGCGACAAATTTCTACAGGTTACCAGTTTTGAGTTACAGAAGGGGTCTTTTGCTAGCATTATTGCTCTCGCTTTAACGATCACGGTGATACCTCACATGTGTGGTTTGAATACCGTTTATGTATGGGGCGACTCACATATGCGTTCGCTTCTGTGCACGAGCACTGCAGGACAGGGCGCTGTAAATTATTATTTTTTTTTTATTTTACTTTTTATTTTTTATTTTTACATTGTACATTTAAAAAAAAAATTGGGTCACTTTTATTCCCTTTATAAGGAATGTAAACATCCCTTGTAATAAAAAAAAAATGATGACAGGACTTCTTTAGACCCCTTTCACACCGAGGGCGTTTTGCAGGCGCTATAGCGTTAAAAATAGCGACTGCAATCCGCCCTCAAACAGCTGCTCCATTGTCTCCAGTGAGAAAGCCCGAGGGGCTTTCACACTGGAGCGGTGTGCTGGCAGGACGTCAGGAAAGGTCCTGCCAGCAGCTTCTTTGGAGAGGTGTGTGTACCGTTCCTCCACCGCTCCTCCCCATTGAAATCAATGGGGCAGCGCTGCAATACCTCCGGCGGAGTTTTGCGGGCGGATTAAACCCCTCTTCGGCCGTACCCAGCTAGCGGCCGAATAGCGCTGCTAAAATGACGGTAAGCAGCTCGGTGTGAAAGCCCTCTAAATGTGAGATCTGGAGTCCAAAAGACCTCAGATCTCACATTTACACTTAAATGCAATAAACATACAAAAAAAAAAGAAAAAGTTTTTTTTTTTTTTCAATATTTTTTTTCCCGCCGTTTTTAAAAATACCAGGCTTATGGCAGCTGTCTGCTGCCAAAACAACGGTATTTAGCATCAAAGTACCAACGTTTAACGACGGCGGGTGGTCCGGAAGTGGTTAGTATATCCTGGGGAACAATATTTTTCCAGCAGTCATCCATGAAAGCTTCTCCTGGTATATTGTATCATTTTTATCACTGCTCAAGTGAACCACGCATAGCAAGCCTATGATAGCGTGTACATTGTCGCATCATAATGACATTGTGTCCCACATTTTTAAAATGTGTGACTATAATTGAGGAAGTAAACCAACTCTTTGGTCAGTGATAATATAGTGAGAACATTTTGTGTGGAGGTTGTTAAAAAGAATGGAATTCTGGTGTGTAGATTTCGGAGTCAGTCATTGTTATCTATGGAGACTTCAGAGTACAAAGCAGCATAGCAAGGTTCTTTGTAACTTGGCTTATCTAAAAACCTTTTTTGGAGTTGTGCTGGCATGTATTTACATATATACATATATTTACTTCAGATATAGCTCACGTAACCTTTCATTATTTGTATAACTTGACAGTTCCAGTGATATGCAATAAATGGACTTTGATGTGTAAATTTAGTCATTTTGATGTGTATTTGAAAGCCCAACTCCAGGAATTAGACAAACTGGAAGGGTTAAATGCTTATTAAGTCTAGTGGGAGATGAAGAGACGGTATTGCTTACCTTACCACCCACTCCAGCTGTCCTCTTCTCCCTCCTGTGCTCCAGGTTCTGGGTGAGTGTTGCCAGGAGTGCCTTTAAGGGGAGGCATTGCTGGATCATTGGCACCCCTGCTGGAGTGAGGAACAAGGTAAGTATTACATTTTATGCATGTAGCCTTATGCCGCGTACACACGAGCGGACTTTCCGGCAGCAAAGGTCTGACGGAACGATTCCAGTGGACTGTGGGCTTCATCGGACCTTCATCAGACCTTTTCTGTCGAAAATTCTGACGGACCTAGAAATAGAACATGTTTCAACGGACTCGATTCCTATCGAAAAAAAGTTTGTCTATATGCTAGTCCGACGGACCGAAAATTACGCAAGGGCAGCTATTGGCTACTGGCCATTGAACTGCCTTTTCTAGTCCGGTCGTATGTCATCACGTTCGAAATTATCAGACTTTGATGTGATCGTGTGTAGGCAAGTCCGTTTCGTCGGAACTCCGTCGAAAAGTCCTTCGGAGTTCAGTCCGACGAGAAGTCCGCTCGTGTGTACGCGGCATTAGACTTAATAGGCAGCTAAACCTGGAACCCTGAGGAAGAGGGATGATCACTGCAAGGGCAGATGTTGTACAATCCCTGAAGTTAGGCTTTAATTGGGGTCACCACAACCTGAAGTGCTCCGGGTCCCCAAGGTCTAAATCCAGGCCCTGTCTAGGATGGAAAACAAGAGCATCTTTTGATACAAGGTAGGTAAGCAAAGAACACAGCTTTGTCGCACCCTCAATAGAACATGAAGAATGAATATGCAGTGATTGATACCCAGTGATTGGTTAAAATGCATCCCTTTGGGGAGATCAATTTAGGTCCTGTATATCTAATAATTTGATCACCACTGATCTAGCACCTATAAAGGATATGGGGTCATTTGTCCCCATAATGCCCCTAAATAGGACTGGTATGACAGCTTTAAAGAACATCACCCTTGGAGAATCCACAACTGGATAATGTCATATAAATGGACAAATTTACAGAACCACACTGACAGGCTTCTTTTGTCTTCTTTCAGTTGGCATCAAAATATGACCCACAGAGGGAGGCCGAGCTGAAAGAATGGATAGAGAGGACCACCGGCAGGAATATTGGGAATAAATTCATGGAGTCCCTGAAGGATGGAGTCATACTGTGCGAGTGAGTATCTACGAAACAGAAAACTTCAGAGACCTGAGGAGAAGGGCAATACATTTTAGGGGTCCTAAGTATTAATGTGCCACTTGTAGGCTAGCCCCAAAGCCCATCTCCTGTGGACTTTATCTAGATTAACAGGGTTGGACAGGGACACAAGAAAGGCCCACTGTAGACTGGTGCCAAAGTCCATCTTTTGTGGAATTTATTTAGTTTAACAAAGTTAAGCTACTGTAGGGCTTACTTAAATTCAAGGCAACCATTGTGGCATTGCCCAGCTGAATTAATGCCATTGTCTTCCATTCATTGAACAAGTCAGAAACGGCTTGGTTGGGTCATAATAAAAACCCAATCAATCTAGTCAAAACTTTAGTTTGGCCAGGCCACCTCCATTCTGTACACTTGCCATCACAGGTATCACCGCCTATCAGAGTGGACTGAAGAAGGTGGTATTAAGTCAGATGGGCATTGCTACATCCGTTGTCATGCAGTAAGGTATATCCGACAGTAAGGCTCGTATTGAATTTTTACTCTAACGTGCCATATAGCTTTTGATTTTAGAAAAATACAAGAGCAGCCCTTCTGATGTGTGTCTCTAGTTCTTTTGTCTTGCTTTGAGATCAGTCTGTGGTGGCTGAGGAGGAGGGTAGTCCTTGGCCTTTGGTGGTAGTGGTGGGGTTGAGGTAGATTATTGACACTACTTGTTCTGTATAACCAGAATAGCCCTCTTCTATCCACAGATTAATTAACAAGTTGCAGCCTGGCTCCGTCAAGAAGATCAATGAGTCTACACAGAACTGGCATCAGGTAATAAGCTCAGGGGGTACATGACTGAAACCTTTAAATATATTAAGGGTATGAATGAAGTTTAGGATGGCAGTTTTTTCAATATGAAGCTGGGATCAAGAAGACAGAGACATGACCCCAAACTAGCAGGAGATTAGCTCAAGCGTAACAATAAAAATTACTATTTTACCGAAAGAGTAGTGGATGCTTGGAACAGACTCTAGCAATGATAGACAAAAACAGTGAGGAATTGTAAGGAGATCTTAATGCTGGAGGTTTCTCCTGACCTTCTTGATCGTGTAATCACTTTTATTGGTTGTCACAGTGCTCACATGATTGGGAGCCTGTCCTACTAGCTTTGGATGGCAAACACTGACCAGGAGCTGTCGGTGACAGCGTAGTCACAGTGCTGGTAGCCTGCAACTGAGCACGCTCCCAGCACAAAGCAGTGCTACTGGCTGCATGCATACCTGTATATGTAGGGTTGCCACCTCATCCCTTTAAAACCAAACATATTATTTACACAGGTTCTGTGGCTAATTAAGGTGGTAATTAAACCCACTTGCTGCCTTATCTGTATTAAATTTGCCTCAGAACCTGTGTAATTCATATGTGTTTGGGTTTAAAGGGATGAGGTGGCAACCCTACATATACAGTGGGGACGGAAAGTATTTGGACCCCCTTAAATTTTTAAGTCTTTGTTATATTGCAGCCATTTACTAAAATCATTTAAGTTAACTTTTTAGCTCATTAATGTACCCACAGCACCCCATAGTCACAGTAAAACACAGAATTGTTGACATTTTTTCAGATTTATTAAAAAAGAAAAAGAAAAATATCACATGGTCCTAAGTATTAAGACCCTTTGCTCAGTATTTAGTAAAAGCACCCTTTTGATCTAATACAGCCATGAGTCTTTTTGGGAAAGATGCAATAAGTTTTTCACACCTGGATTTGGGGACCTTTTACCATTCCTTCTTGCAGATCCTCTCCAGTTCTGTCAGGTTGGATGGTAAACGTTGGTGGACAGCCATTTTTAGGTCTCTCCAGAGATGCTCAATTGGGTTTAGGTCAGGGCTCTGGCTGGGCCATTCAAGAAGAGTAACAGAGTTGTTGTGAAGCCACTCCTTCGTTATTTTAGCTGTGTGCTTAGGGTCATTGTCTTGTTGGAAGGTAAATCTTCAGCCCAGTCTGAGGTCCTGAGCACTCTGGAAAAACACCCCCACAGCATGATGCTGCCACCACCATGCTTCACTGTTGGTACTGTGTTGGACAGGTGATGAGCAGTGCCTGGTTTTCTCCACACATACCGCTTAGAATTAAGGCCAAAAAGTTCTATCTTGGTCTCATCAGACCAGAGAATCTTATTTCTCACCATCTTGGAGTCCTTCAGGTGTTTTTT
The DNA here is from genome assembly GCA_037952925.1 of Lithobates clamitans. NCBI lineage: Eukaryota > Metazoa > Chordata > Amphibia > Anura > Ranidae > Lithobates > Lithobates clamitans. Next base: position 359,622 of record JBBGZY010002201.1, read on the forward strand.
AGCAAACTCCATGTGGGCTTTCATGTGTCTTGCACTGAGGAGAGGCTTCCGTCGGGCCACTCTGCCATAAAGCCCTGACTGGTGGAGGGCTGCAGTGATGGTTGACTTTCTACAACTTCTCCCATCTCCCGACTGCATCTCTGGAGCTCAGCCACAGTGATCTTTGGATTCTTCTTTACCTATCTCACCAAGGCTCTTATCCCCCTGATAGCTCAGTTTGGCCGGGCAGCCAGCTCTAGGAAGGGTTCTGGTCGTCCCAAACGTCTTCCATTTAAGGATTATGGAGGCCACTGTGCTCCTAGGAACCTTAAGTGCAGCAGAAATGTTTTTGTAACCTTGGCCAGATCTGTGCCTTGCCACAATTCTGTCTCTGAGCTCTTCAGGCAGTTCCTTTGACCTCATGATTCTCATTTGCTCTGACATGCACTGTGAGCTATAAGGTCTTATATAGACAGGTGTGTGGCTTTCCTAATCAAGTCCAATCAGTATAATCAAACACAGCTGGACTCAAAAGAAGGTGTAGAACCATCTCAATGATGATCAGAAGAAATGGACAGCACCATAGTTAAATATATGAGTGTCACAGCAAAGGGTCTGAATACTTAGGACCATGTGATATTTCAGTTTTTCTTTTTTAATAAATCTGCAAAAATGTCAACAATTCTGTGTTTTTCTGTCAATATGGGGTGCTGTGTGTACATTATTGAGGAACAAAATGAACTTAAATGATTTTAGCAAATGGCTGCAATATAACAAAGAGTGAAAAATTTAAGGGGGTCTGAATACTTTCTGTCCCCACTGTATGTGGCACCCCCACTAAAGGGATATGGAAAGCTTGGTAAAAGCATGGACCACTGGGTCTTTTTTTTTGCCATCACTCTTTGTTTCTCATTTTCTGTACAGAAAGTCCCCTGTTTGACACAATACAAACACTGGTACACCCATACTTGTTCTCCACCATGTTTATCTCCTCCATAATTGGACTAGGTGGAGAGCGTGTTGTCTCATGTACCCCTCCAGCCTCTCCACTATGTCTAATCACAGAAAATGCAAAGCGATCTCTGAATGGTGCCTGTGCCAAGTGGCTGACCGCCTGTGCTCACAATGCAGCAGGGCAGCTGACTGGCACGGGTTCCAGAAGATTGTGGAAATCCCTGTAATAGTGGTGTCTACTACAGTGATGTCCAGCTTCTAGAGGGATCCCACGGGTATGGTATAAGCAAAGTTTCCCTGGTCCAAGCTGGGCCAATGTAAAATGAATTCTTCTTTAGGTAAGTTCCAGTTGAAAGACTTTGGCTTACAGACACCACTTCCCTTTAACATATATAAAAAGTCCACTGGTAATGCATTTCTTTACCTATATAAACTATGATTATGGGACATATATTGTCATCATTCTAACTTTGCTTTGTTTGCAGCTGGAAAACATTGGAAACTTTATTAAGGCAATCACAGATTATGGCGTGAAGCAACACGATATATTTGAAGCAAATGATCTGTTCGAGAATACGAACCTCACTCAAGTCCAATCCACACTATTGACATTAGCTAGCGTGGTAAGTCTTTGTAAGTGCTTCAACGTAATAGATGCCACCACATCTTCTCTGGAGAAAAAAAAAAGCCCAACAAATGTCCATGCCGTCAGAGCATAGAACCGCTGAACCACCACGGCCCCCTAACCATGATTCCCTGGCATAGCATGCGGAGGAACCATGACACCTTGGATCCTTCTGCATTTTTTCACTTGCTCCTATTTAGTCATTTCCAGACCTCCAGGAAAGCAGTGAGATCATGTTTAAGTATTAATTAAGCACAATACCTAAATAGATCATTATTTAAGGCAGGCTAGAGAAACAGGCTGAGACAAGAGCCCGACATTTAGAAGTGTCCTCTGAATAATGGCCTTGGGACATCTAGGATCAGCCAAGCTTCACCCACTTTTACTACATGCTTCATCAGGAGAGCGCTGAATGACATAACGCCCACACCTATTAAAGGAGAGCTGTAATGGGGGAAATATGTAAGCGGCCACTGCTGACTTCTCCCTCTGAAAATGCTAGTTGCCTGGCTGTCCCTAGACCCAAAACAAGCAAATAAAATCATAACAATGGTGAAGTCTCTGTTTCTCAGTACAGGTTAACTTAAAAAGAAAAAAAACATGCAAAAAGCATCTTAGGCTTAATCCATACAGAAAGAGGGCACAAGTTCCTAACTCCTGCTCAATACCTTTGGGTATGAAGCCTTTAGGGCAGCCAGCCTCAACCAGGGTTCCTCCAAAGATTGCTAGGGGTTCCTTGAACTGTGGCTAATTGACCTCCCATCTGATGATACCATTCTTCACACTGACAAATTAATTTTAGCCGGGGTTCCCTGAAAATTATTTTAAGAGCTGCTCTGATGTAGAAAGGTTGTCTTAGGGGGTAGAAAAACCTACAGCTTCACACACAAGAGTGCTTAGTGAGGCATTTATTGGCCTGTGTGCAGCAGTGTCTCTGATGGGCTTTGATGCTGTCTCTTCCTGAGACTGTAATTATTGTAATGCAGCCATGGCTGCAAATATGGTGATAAATATGTTGTTTATGATGACTATAAGGTCTGATAACCCCAAATTGAGTGAGGAATAAATACTAGGAGTATGTTACGTATAGAGTGCAGGATTCCAGAGTGCGCTACGTACAGTGTGCAGGGTTCAGAAATGCGCCATGCACAGACTGAGTTCAGGAGTGCACTATGCACAGAGTGCAGAGTTCAGGAGTGCATTACGCACAGAGTGCAGAGTTCATGAGTGTGCTATGTACAGAGTGCAGGATTCAGGAGTGTGCGATGTACAAAATGCAGGGTTCAGGAATGTGCTACAAGTTTAGGAGTATGCTATCCACAGAATGCAAAGTTCATGGGTCCGCTGTGCGTAGAGTTCAGGGGTGTGCTACGCATACAATGCAGAGTTCAGGGGCATGCTATGCACAGACTCCAGAGTTAAAGGGTGTGCTACGCACAGACTCCAGAGTTCAAGGGTGTGCTACACACAGACTCCAGCGTTTCAGGGGTACACTATGTACAGAGTGTAGAGTTCAGGGGTGTGCTACACACAGACTTCAGAGTTCAGGGGTGTGCTACAGACAGACTTCAGAGTTCAGGGGTGCGCTACACACAGATTGCAGAGTTCCGGGGTGTGCTACACACAGACTGCAGAGTTCCGGGGTGTGCTACACACAGACTGCAGAGTTCAGGTGTGCGCTACACACAGACTGCAGAGTTCCGGGGTATGCTACACACAGACTGCAGAGTTCTGGGGAGCGCTACACTCAGACTGCAGAGTATAGGGGCGTGCTACGCATAGACTGCAGAGTTCAGGGGTGCGCTACACACAGACTGCTGAGTTCAGGGGTGTGCTACACACAGATTTCAGAGTTCCGGGTTGCACTACACTCACACAGCAGAGTTCCGGGGTGCGCTACATTCAGACTGCTGAGTTTAGGTGCATGCTATGCATAGACTGCAGAGTTCAGGGGTGCGCTAGATGCAGAATGCAAAGTTCAGGGAAGCTCTACGTGCAGAGTGTGTATTTCAGTGGGTGCACTACAAACAGCATGCAGAGTTCAGGGGTGCACTGCACATAGAATCCAGAGTTCAGAAGTGTGCTACATAAAGAAAGCAGAGATCAGGGGTGTGCTACATGCAGAATTCAGGGGTGCACTGCACATAGAATCCAGAGTTCAGAAGTGTGCTACATAATGAAAGCAGAGATCAGGGGTGTGCTACATGCAGAGTTCAGGGGTGCGCTACATACAAAGTGCAAATTTCAGGGGTTCACTACATAAACAGTGTAGCGCTCATGGGTGTGCTATGCACAGAGTACAGAGTTCAGGGGTGTGCTATGCAGAGAACGTAGAGTTCGGGGGTGTGCTATGCACAGAGTTCAGGGATGCACTATGCATAGAATCCAGAGTTCAGAGGGATGCTCTACATACAGAGTGGAGAGTTCAGGGGCACGTTACATACAGAGTGCAGGGGTGTGCTTTGTACATGGTGCAGAGTTAAGAAGTGAGCTAAATACAGAATGCAGAATTCAGGGTTCACTATTCATAGAATGCAGAGTTCAGCTCTCGTCTATACCTCTTTACCTCACATCCCCTATCCACATCTCCTTTCCACCCCTCCTTAGCTCTGACCTCTACACATAACCTCCCACCACTGCCCTCATCTCCCTCCCCTTAAAATCTCCATCATCTTCCAAGTGTATTACCTTTGTTGCTGTGTAAGGGTGAACCACCCGCCCGGCTCTTGTACCTCCCTACACACTGTAGGCAGCTCTGCCTCTCATCCAGCGGGGGTGTCAGCATCCGACCACCAGGCAACAGATGGGGATCATAGGGGGTGCTACCTACCACATGACACCCCAGCTCCCACCCATGATCGCACTGCAACCGGGGGATCTGCATCTCCATTGTTCACAGAGATCTGTGCGAGCCGCCGGGAGAGGTAAGCTAGGCTTCTGTGTTTAGAAGTGAGAGTGCTGAGTGGGGAGCGGAGGGCCAGAGCCAGAGGTGGTGCAGTTCTGCTTGACACTGTTTTATAAATCTTTTTACCAGTTTAGTGCTGCAGTACAGCTTAATAGACCCTGTTCTGGCAGCACGCAGGAGAGTCGGACTGCTGTTCGCACACACAAAACAACGGTTTGGCTCTCCAGTGTTCCAACCATCATTGGTGCCAGTTGAATGAATGGTGCCCCTTCATTGGTATCAGTGGAATAAATAGTGCCCCATCATTGGGATCAGTGGAATGAATAGTGCCCCATCATTGGGATCCATGGAATGAATAGTGCCCCATTATTAGTATCAGTGGAATGACTAGTGCCCCATCATTGGTATCAGTGAAATGAATAGTGCGCCATCATTGGGATCAGTGGAATGAATAGTGCCCCATTATTGGTATCAGTGAGAGGAATAGTACGCCATCATTGGTGTCAATGGTGGGAATAGTGCCCCATTATTGGTATCAGTGGAAGGAATAGTACTCCATCATTGGTGCCAGTGGAAAGAATAGTGCCCCATCATTGGTGCCAGTGGAATGATGGGGTGTCACATCATTGGTATCAGTGGAAGGAATAGTGCTCCATAATTGGGATCAGTGGAATGAATAGTACTCCATCATTGGTGTCAATGGTGGGAATAGTGCCCCATTATTGGTATCAGTGGAAGGAATAGTACTCCATCATTGGGATCAGTGGAATGAATAGTGCCCCATCATTGGGATCAGTGGAATGAATAGTGCCCCATCATTGGGATCAGTGGAATGAATAGTGCTCCATAATTGGTATCAGTGAAATGAATAGTGCCCCATCATTGGGATCAGTGGAATGAATAGTACTCCATCATTGGTGTCAATGGTGGGAATAGTGCCCCATTATTGGTATCAGTGGAAGGAATAGTACTCCATCATTGGGATCAGTGGAATGAATAGTGCCCCATCATTGGGATCAGTGGAATGAATAGTGCCCCATCATTGGGATCAGTGGAATGAATAGTGCTCCATAATTGGTATCAGTGAAATGAATAGTGCCCCATCATTGGGATCAGTGGAATGAATAGTGCCCCATTATTGGTATCAGTGGGAGGAATAGTACTCCATCATTGGTGTCAATGGTGGGAATAGTGCCCCATTATTGGTATCAGTGGAAGGAATAGTACTCCATCATTGGGATCAGTGGAATGAATAGTGCCCCATCATTGGGATCAGTGGAATGAATAGTGCCCCATCATTGGGATCAGTGGAATGAATAGTGCCCCATTATCGGTATCAGTGGAAGGAATAGTGCTCCATAATTGGTATCAGTGAAATGAATAGTGCCCCATCATTGGTATCAATGGAAGGAATAGTACTCCATCATTGGTATCAATAGTGGAATGAATAGTGCCCCATTATTGGTGCCAGTGGAATGAATAGTGCCCCATCATTGGGATCAGTGGAATGATCAGTGCCTCATCTTTGATGTTAGTGGGAGGAATAGTGCCACATCATCGGAATGTAATGTGTTGTATTGTATTGTAATGTATTCTTTCATCTACAAGCATGCGTGGTCTTGGTGTTCCGAGTCTTTTTTCAAACTAATACTGTACTGATTACACAAAAAACGTTCGCTCTGCTATCGTCCGAGAAAAATTTTCGTGCTTGTCCCTTTGGATATTGTTGCATGAACTGTCAGGATTGACTCTCGAAAGCTGTGTACTAACGATCAGAACTATTGGACGATCACTTCAAAAGCGATTTTTGTCATCCGATTTTCTGATCGTGTTTACCAGGCATAAGCTTTGAAAACAGAACTGGTACAGAACTTTCAGTGAAGGTACAGATAAAAATAGTGTCATTGTCACCAACAGCTCAGTTTACTTTAGTAGACCACAAATTCAACAATCAGTTGGCTTCATACTCCACCTAGTGGTGGCTTATCACAATGACTAGGTTAAGTTGGCTTCATACTCCACCTAGTGGTGGCTTATTGCAATGACTAATTTAAGATGGCTTCATACTCCACCTAGTGGTGGCTTATCACAATGACTAGTTTAAGTTGGCTTCATACTCCACCTAGTGGTGGCTTATCACAATGACTAATTTAAGATGGCTTCATACTCCACCTAGTGGTGGCTTATCACAATGACTAATTTAAGATGGCTTCATACTCCACCTAGTGGTGGCTTATCACAATGACTAATTTAAGTTGGCTTCATACTCCACCTAGTGGTGGCTTATCACAATGACTAGTTTAAGTTGGCTTCATACTCCACCTAGTGGTGGCTTATTGCAATGACTATTTTAAAGTACAGTAAAACCTTGCATTGCGAGCATAATTCGTTGCAGAAACATGCTTGTAATCTAAAGCACTTGTATATCAAAGCGAATTTCTACATAAGAAATAATGGAAACTCAAATGATTCGTTCCGCAACCATTTATTCATAGGTCCTTCAGTTTATAGTCCATATAAAAAGATTATAGCAATGTGAAAGGTCATGTAACCATAAAATGTCCATCCACAAATGGCAGCCTCTACAAGGGAATTAGAAGCAAAATCCAGTAGAAGCTCCAGAGTATAAAAGAGAAGAGAGGAGCCTCTAAGTGTAGCAATATGGTTACATTTAATGAAGGTACAACATTTAGCAAGTCACATGGTTGATGATTAAAAGAGGCACAGCTAAGTATGCAGGCATCTGGGGCAAATCTGTCCACATAGACCATCCTCCACACCGCCGGCTCTCACCGCTGTCAGTCTGCAATGGTGAACGGGAAGACTACGCTGCAGTACAGCGATCTGAAAGCGAGGCTTGAAGCGCTCGTGGAAGGGACGATGACGATGACGATGGCGGTGTGGAGGACGGTCTATGTGAACAGCTTTACCCCGGATGCCTGCATACTTAGCTGTGCCTCTTTTAATCATCAACCATGTGAGTTGCAAAATGTTGTACCTTCATTAAATGTAACCATATTGCTACACTTAGAGGCGCCTCTCTTCTCTTTTATATACAGTTGTGACATGACGCTACTCTTTTATCAAGACATCGCTTGTATATCAAGTCAAAATGTATTAAAAAACTTTGCTTGTCTTGCAAACCAAGTTACTCTCAAACCAAGGTTTTACTGTAAAACTAAAGGATAATTTTTTTTTTTTTTCATTTTGGATAGAATAAGGGAGGGTTATAACCCCTGTCAGGTTTTTCATCCGTGTTCCATTGGGGTGATTTCCCTCCACTTCCTGTACCATAGCCAAGACATGAAGTGAGAAGAAAACCCTCCAATGTGAAGGAATCTCTGGTTGTCCCCAGAATTAGTGTCCTCTTGTCTCAGGGTGACCACACTGCTCCTCCATAGATCCAGTCCTGTAAGAGAGCCTTGTCACCCTAGGGAAGAAATAAAGTGTGTTACTGGGTGGGTTATATTGTATTTTTGTTCTTGGGTTTGGATACACTTTAAAAGAAGTCTGTATTAGGATAACCATGGAAGCTACCATGGTTGATCTCCCATAAAAACGTCTCTGGTTTCAACCCTTTCTAAGTCAATAACCTGAGAAAAGAATATAGCAAGTGAAGTCAGAAGTTCAGATATGCAGGTTTGCTGCTGGAAAAGTACTAAAATAATGGCAGCCAAGCAGTTAGCATTTTCAGGAGATACAGGCATTTCCATTGTTAGGGCTGCTGATCGACATGGGTGCACGCATGGCAGGCTAACAAAACTGTTGGTAATTGCAAGGCAGCAGCTTAGCATTGTAAACCTTCAGGCAGGAAGTGCTGTTACTGGCAGGATCTCCAGGTAAGAAACTTTTGCAGACTCACAAAAAACACACACAAAAAAACTGTATACAGTAAGGTATGTTGCCAAACATAGTGAAAATTAGATTTGGGTTTACATACAATGGCAATTGGCAAGAGATCACATAATTTATTCCAAGCAGCAGCCTTTCAGAGATCACTTGACCAAGCCCATTCTATACTAATGCACATTTTCCAACTGCTGCAGTTGGCAGTTAATGGAGACATGTATATGGATGTCAGAGACACAAAGCTTGACTGTAATAAGTGCTTGTTGGGCAGACCAAGACCCTGATGGTCGTGTAATATCTGTTTTCCAGGCTATGGCAAGGGGAGCCAAAGTTGACTTCGGAGTGAAGTATGCCGACCGACAAGAGAGAAAATTCAACCCTCAAAAACTCAAGGAAGGAAGAAATATCATTGGACTTCAGGTGAGTGCCGACTGAAATGAAATGCCTGTTTTTTTTTTAAAGGATTTCAAAGAAAATTAACATCTTTTAATGGTCTTGGACAACTCCAAAGACACCCTGGTAGGTTAAAACGCAACTTTACCCATAATGTCCTGTACACACGACCGGACTTTCTGGCAGAATAGGTCCGATGGTCTTCCCGACGGACTTTCGACGGAGTTACGGCGGACTTCCGAATGAACGGACTTGCCCACACACGGATTAAAGTCCGTTCATTTTGAACGTGATGAGGTACGACGGGACTAGAAAAGGCCCCATCGCAGAGCATACCAGGCCCTCAGGTCTGGTATGGATTTTAAGGGGAACCCCCTACGCTGAAAAAATGGCGTGAGGGTCCCCCCAAAATCCATACCAGACCCTTACCCAAGCACGCAGCCCGGCCGGTCAGGAAAGGGGGTGGGGGCGAGCGAGCCCCTCCTGAACCGTACCAGGCCGCATGCCCTCAACATGGGGGGTGGGTGCTTTGGGGAAGGGGAGCGCCCTGCGGCCCCCGCCCACCCCAAAGCACCTTGTCCCCATGTTGATGAGGACAAGGGCCTCTTCCCGATAAACCTGGCCGTTGGTTGTCAGAGTCTGCGGGCTGGGGGCTTATCGGAATCCGGGAGCCCCCTTTAATAAGGGGGCCCCCAGATCCCACCCCCCCGCCCTATGTGAATGAGTATGGGGTACATCGTACCCCTACCCATTCACCTGGGGAAAAAAGTGTCAATAAAAAAAACACACTAGACAGGTTTTTAAAGTAAATTATTCATTTATTAAGTAATTTATTATGGTGACCCTGCCCCTTATGACGGCACAGTCTCAGCATGCCCCGAGACTGTGACATCATAAGGGGCGGGGTCATCGGGTGACATCACCCGGTGACCACGCCCCATGCCTATATAAGTCGTTGCACACCGTGCACACAGCATTACAGCGGGAGAGAGCGTCGTGTCAACATCGGAAGAAGAGAAGAGGGAAGAAGACGATGGAGAAGACCGGGTCACTGCTAGCAAGAGAGCGGCAAAAGAGCAGAAGATAGAGGAGGAGCCCGGCAGAAGAACCAGAGAGCGGGAGAAGAACCAGAGAGCGGAGAAGAGGCCGGAGAGCGGGAGAAGAACCAGACACTGGGAGAAGAGGCCGGAGAGAGCGGAGAAGTCGGAAGAGACCCCCGAAGTCGGAAGAAGACCCCCCGGAGCTGCCTAATAAATTACTTTAAAAACCTGTGTAGTGTGTTTTTTTGTTGACACTTTTTTCCCAGGTGAATGGGTAGGGGTACGATGTACAATGCTGCTTTTTTTCTCCAGAATGAACAGTTTTGTTAAGGAAAGTGGAAAAATAGCAGATCTACTGTCAGGATCAGAAAACTATGTTAAAGAAAACAAAAACTGTTCATGTTAATGCTACAGACCCACCATATCATATATGCCAAGTTGGGCAGAACACAAAGTAAAAATGTAATTTAAAGATGCATGTTCATCAAGTTCCTCCTCTCACAACAAACCCCAGAGGAAGGCAAAACAGCTCTTTGGGGCAACTGTTGAAAAAAAAACTAGGCATTGTGTCACTGACAGAATTGGGTATACTGGCAAAGATCACCATTTTTAGATATACCAGCTTTTTGCTGTCTAAGGATTGTGGGTCAATGACGAAATAGTCCCACCAGAACTAGTATATCAATTGTTATCAAATCATATGTGTCCCAGCACTCACTCGCTGGGGCCCGTTGTGTGACCATGGTTTTTCCTCCCTTTCATCCTCTACTTTGCCAATGTCATTCCCACTTTCTGCATTTTTATGATTTTAAGCACAGCTCTCGAAGAAGCGCGTTTGGCGCGAAAGGTGTTGGGCTGCATTTAGAGCTGGACCTACCCTTCCCAGGCTGTGACCATCATTGACTTTTGACTGCCTTAGGGCTTATTGTTGGGTGAGATCCTAATAGATAGTCAGATGGCCCAGATTATTATTGTATGGTTGGGTACTATACCAGTTACTTCTGTATGAATGTGTATTATTTGTATACCCCAATACAGCTTTTTAATGTTTATGTCAAAAAAAGAAATATGTATTTTTAATAGTATATAAAGTCGTGGTGCTTACAAAGTCTGATTTCTTTTTTCCATTCTAGGCATATCAATATAAGTGATATGTCTAGACTGGAAAAAAAAGACATCTAGAAGAAAAGATTTTCTCATCACAATAGTAAAGAGTTCTTTACAACATAATATTATATTGTGTGTGTGTATATACAGTATACTGTATATAATAGATGACATAAGATCACAAAGCGGCAGGAGAGAAGAAGATTTTGAGATATGGTAACAAGCCATTTAAAGAGTTTAAAGAGTTACTCAACTTTTGTTGAGAAAAAACAATCTCCTCTGGATGAGCAATGTACATTTATGAAGGATCACAGGATTAACAGCCTGGTCTCTGTGCTAGGAGTGCACTCTCAGCATGGAAGCATTGGCCGCCCACTGATGTATATGTGTAGCACGTGGGCGTTAAATCCCACCCTTTTGCTGCTGCATATATATATGGTTATCAGACTTTGTAGCAGATTCCAACCTTTTGTTGCTCTGAAGAAATAGCTGTTTGTTTTATGTCCTTTGGATACTGATTCAGAATGGGAGGGTCTAACTGGAGATTTCACACCTCCTCTAAACTTTGGATCCCCCTTGAAAAAAACTATAGCGGGCCCTTACCTTTCTTATGCGACTTGGGTACCTTCGGGTAACAGAGGTCCCAGATTGGGTTTCCCCACTGACCACCCACTCCCTCAACATTTGGGACAGATTGAACAAGTCCTTAAGGCTGGCCTCCCCAGTTTCACCATTGGCTCCCATAGGAGGATACCTGTTGTTTCTCCCTGGTGAGACCTTGGCCATGGGTGAAAGACGGTGATTTTAGCCTGGTCAATTTTATGGAGGATGATGCTTTGGCCCCGCTAGATTCTCTCAGGACTCAGTTTGACGGCTTTCCTCTAGATTTTTGGAAGTACCGTCAGCTCTGTCATTTTTTTTTCTATGCAGCGTAGCCCTGCTCGTGTTAGATCCACCCTCATGACCATGGGCCTCCAAGGACCCTGTCTCACACATGCTCTCGTCCCTGTATAAGCTCCTTAACTTGGCTGCCCCTAGCCACACACCAAGCTATATCATAGAATGGGAACAGGAGTTTTCTGAAGCGCAGTTGCAACATGTGTATCATTTGACACACTCTAGCTCAGTAGACTCAAGGATGCAAGAGAATAATTATAAGATACTGACATGGTGTATAGAGTACCCACAACATAAGTACGGATTTACCCATCTGCGATCTTTGTTGGAGAGGTTTTGGTCATGGAGGTATGTTCCTCCATATGTGGTGGGAATGCCCTGTCATAAAGCCTTTCTGGACCGAAGTCAGAGACCTTATAGTGGAGATCCTGGGCATGGATCTCCCTCTTTCTCCATGTCCCCGCTCTTACACTCTCCCGCTAAAAACGCAGTGCTCTCTCTCATCTCCAAAATGCTGCCAAGAGTCTCATACCTATCCATTGGAAAAGCCTGAGGGTCCCAAGTTGCAGGACTGGACCAAGAAGGTGACTGAGATCATGGAAGCTAAGGAGTAGATTGCTACATGCAAGGGTATCCTGGAAAGTTTCAACTTCACATGGGCTTCTTGGAGATGCCATGTATCTGGGTTACTTCCGGTCTCCTCTAACCTAGACACGGCCTTGCTTGCCTTGGCAGACCCAGACTTTCAACAAGTTTTACAGGCGCACCACTGAGATCAACGCCCTTCCCTGACACTTTGCAGTTGTATGTTCTTGTTTGTAGTCCTTTTTTTCAGCCAGAGTCTTAGCCCCGACATGTCAAATTGCCACCTATTGCCGGCAACTGCACCGTCCTGCACTACTTTTGGTGACTTCAGGGGCGATTTCAATAGACATCTGTGCAGGAACCCGCACAGATGTCTCTGAAATCGCTCCCAAAGTCGGACTGAAATGCAGGTTTGAAATCATGCAAGTTCAGCTGAAATAAACTACAACGTGGCTTGTGTAAAAATTATACATACTACACACATATATATATATATAATTATATAATTTTTATTTTTTTTGGTTTACTTTTTTCCACTAAATTGGAGTTACCCTTTAAATGTATTTCCTGTGTGCTGATGCTTTTTTTGTCTGTTGACAGATGGGAACCAACAAATTTGCCAGCCAAAAGGGGATGACATCATATGGCACCCGTAGACACCTGTATGATCCCAAATTGGGCAATGAACAGCCAGTGGACACATCTACTATCAGCCTACAGATGGGCACCAACAAGGGGGCATCCCAGGTGAGTGGTTTAAGGAAAGATTGGACACAGTAGATGATATTCTTTATCCTCTTCCTTTACTTCAAACTTGTCAACTAATTATAGTGTAAGCAGCCATTTTGTGCATGAGCCACTAGTTATTAAAATACAACCTGTCAAGCCGCTGGCAACTTCGTACCTCGAACCCCAGTGAGGTCTAGTTTTTTGGTAGGACAATTATTGGCTCAGACCACCAAAATGGCTGCTGAGAATTAAAAAAAAATGTCTGACTGGCTAGAATAACCGAGCTGTTTCTCTTTAGGCCGGCATGACGGCTCCAGGCACCAAACGTCAGATCTTCGACCAGAAGCTTGGCAATGACCAATGCGACACCCAAACCATCCCCTTGCAAATGGGAACAAACAAGGGGGCATCTCAACAAGGCATGACAGTGTACGGCCTCCCGCGTCAAGTCTATGATGCCAAGTACTGCCTGGACAGCAACGTCTATCAGCTCGGTGAGGACGGCCACTACGACAACGATCATCAGTATTACAACTCCGAATAAAGCCGCCCGTCTTTCAGATAGCCTCCACGTCACCCTCTCCTGTGCCACTGTCTACCTGCTACCCGTGGCAGAGAAGGGTGTCCATTTTATGCCAGCGTGTGCTAGTTGCTCTGGCAAAGGGGGTTAATGCTACCCACTATCCATGTTTGCTCTTGCAGAGTAAAAAAAAAAAAAAAAATTAATGATACCACTAGGTGCCAATATGCCTCCTGGCACCTAGAACGCTGCATGTCCCAAACCTGCTGTTCTGGCAGAGAATGATCTCCCTCCTACCCCCTTTCTTCTTTCCTGGCAGAAAAGGGGGTATAACTGCCCATTCTGTGCCAGACTGTGCCCGCTGTTTTGGCAGTAACAAAATAAAAACCCATTCCCCATATGTCTGACGCTACATTAAAAGAGACTGGGAATAAGCTATTCGCGGAGCCTTGCATTTCTTTTTTTTTTTCGCCAAAAAACACAGCTCAGCATTCAAGTGTACATCTGCAGAGCATTGCTCTTTCCATCTCACTGTTAGGTGAGACAGAACATTGCACCCTAACCACCATGCCGCTTTGGTCACTCCTTTCAGCTGTATCATTTCCCAGTAGGCAGTGCTGCAGTGTAGAGTCTTAACCGCTTCGTAACTGAGAGGGTTATGCTCTGGGATGGGAACCATATTCAAATCTATTTTTTTTTTAAATATATATCTTACTGACCACGGTCAACGGGATTTTAATTTTTGGGCATGGTAGAACACGGGCAAAGAAAATAAAAGGATGCATTACAGTTGTCTTACTATGTTTTACTACAGCTTTATTTTTTATTTTTTTTATTGGTAATAAAATAAGGCACTTTTTTTGCCGATAAAACCATATGGATATACAGACTTTATCCAAATATTTACACAGGAGTAGAAATTGACTAATTTAATGTAGACGCTTACATGGTGCCCTTCCAGATACTTGTAATACTGTTCAAAAAAAAGAGGAATAGAGAGTTTTTAGAGAACACTAGAGAAACCACTAAATCACATCATTTTTTAATGTTTACAAAAGGAAAAAAAATCTTACCAGACATGTACATATTTAAAAAATATATTAATTAATTTAAAAAAAAATCTTAGTGCTGAAACCGAAAATTCAGGATGCACTTGGCCGAAACTGAAAATTACAGGTTTTTTTTAGAAAAAAAAAAATATATTTTTATATATAATTGTATTGTATTCAACTTTTTAATTAATATTATGAATTTTAAATGAATATGAATTTATTGGCGGCCATTATAGACACCTTTAGCGCAAGTAAAGCTCAAGAAAAATGCATCCTTTTAAATTCTATGTATGTCTTCACACTGGTCTGTTGCGCTTCCATTGTGGTGTTAAAAATCCTGCTTGCTGAATTTTTGGTCAGTTAAAAGAAAATCGCAGCAAAAACGCATCTCCCCGTTGAAATGCGTTGAAAACGCAGCAAGAACGCATCAATAACGCACCCGTGTTGCATCTGTGAGTCACATGACTTATGAAAAACACACCATGAGCACAGTAAAATCAGGTCAAAATCGCGTGCGTTTTTGGCACCATTATCGGCACTTTTTTCTTTATCGATAAAACGCCGGAAACAGCGGAAACACCATTTTCGGCTGTCGAAATTTCGAAATTCCAGTGCATTTCTATATAATTATAATAGAAATATATATATATATATATATATATATGTATATATATATATATATATATATATATATATATATATATATATATATATATATATATATATAATATATATAAATATATATATATATATATATATATATATATATATATATATATATACATATATATACACACATATATACACATACACATTAAATTGGATAGATCATTAGATGCTAGTGACATTATGTTTTACCACCATAGGGTACTAGTAATCAAAACCCTTGTCAACACGTTTCAGGGTATGACCCTCTTTGTCAGGACAGGGCAAGTGTTTAATATCACATAAAAGTGTTCAGCTATATGTATAATCCATCTGAAAGTTAACAGATAAAAATCAATTGCCATATATCCATAAATATTCTATTTAATGATGTGAAACGTGATTGTATATGTATGTGTATATATATATATTTCTTTTATTATATTATTGTATAATATATAGTCAATTTTAAATATGTTCATGTATGATAACAATTTTATGTTTTGAGGTTTTTTTTTTTTTGCTTTTTTACTTTAGCGGTTTATCTAGTGTCGCCTAAAAACTCCCTGTTCCACTTCTTTTTTTTTTTTTCCACCATGGATGGAAGGAAAAAAAATTGCTTGATTCCCCCATCAACACAGTATTGATGGGGTATTCTCTCCCGCAGTGCTATTGTGTTCTGCCACCGGGGAGCCTTCCCTGCTAGTAAAACACAATGATTAGTGTTGCCGGCTATACCTGGCGGCACTAATCATTGGGGAAAAACCCGACAGGCTGGCTGCACGCAAATCAATTGATGGATCGACTTGTGTACAACCAGGGAGCCCATACCTGGATTGAAATTCCATCCATGTATGGCCAGCTTTAGTCTTGGTTACAAAAAAAAACATTCGCTGTGGCCACTTTGGCTGCCACAATGAAAACTGACAGTCACCTAATGGGTCACATCAATCATAAGCTTCCTTGGCCACCACAAAGAGCCATCCTAATGTGTCCCATACGCAGTTCAGTTCAACCCTATAAAACACAATGCATGCATGGAAAGTTTTTAATCACGACTGATTTTTCTTCGCTCTAATCAAAGGTGATTGGACAAGTCGGATGGTAAGCCCTTCTTTTGCAATTTCCTTTTTAGATGTATGAATTAAAAAAATAGGGGGCCCACTAAAAACGTCTTCAAAATGATTCTATCTGTAGTTGGGTGGGATCAGAAGCACAAAGCAATTGCACATATAGAAAGAAAAAAAAATCTAAAATGTGTTTGAAAATATTGATTAAATCAAAAATAAAAATTCAAAACTGATGAGTATGACCAGATTATTGGATTTACTGAAGCTATTTCCTTACTGATGTGTGTCTAAAGCTGGCCATACACCAGTATCATTTCAATTAAAAATGTTTGTTTTTTCGAAGCATGTTTGATTTTCTAATGGTTAGAAGGATGACTATTTTTGACCGGCGGTGATGAGAAAAGTTTGAAGGATCAAGATAACAATTTTTTCTTGAACAAATTATCTTTTGTGAATGTGGTTTATCTTCGGGAAAAATGTTACTTATTGTAAAAGTAGCCTGTTTAATACCTCTGGAATGCCATAGCTGTAGGCGGGTGAAATTTTTAAGGGCTTTTGAACGAAATTAGTTGACTCGGTAATGGCAAGATCAAATGCTCTGGCAAACAATTTTTTTCCAAATTTCCATACAAACAAAATTCTACTGGCCAGCTTTTTTTTTTTTACAGGAAAGTGAACCGCAAAGCTGCTGGTTTCCAAAAATCAAAACTGCCACCAATGCCGTTGTCTCAGGTGGTCTGCAGAGTGTCGCTGCCTCTGTGTTTGCATTTCAGGCCATTAAGGGGAATGAAGAAGTGAATGGAAGAATGCTCGGGGCAAGATTGCTCTGCAGATTCGGGAGTCTTACTAGTAAGGCGTAGAAGGGACGTTGCAGGTGTGGAATGGGAGGGGTGGGCGCTGGTTGAATAATGCTCTGGCAGGTGAGAGGCTATCAGGACAATGACAACCACCAGGATGAGTGCAATGCTCTGCAGACTACCATGTCATACTGTATCTTGATCTTGCCTGGCTCTGTTTTTGTGCATGTTCCTATCCCCTCTCCTCACCGCAGCATAGAGTATGTGAACGACACCTCACTTTACAGAACTGACTGCAAATATATTTCTATATATATATTTCTAATTTGTCTCTCTGTGCTTTATTTGCGCAAACATTGTACAAAAAGGAAATACTGAACATGGGGCACAAGAGATGAATAGCCCTGGATGTCTACAGAATGAGCTTCCCATTGCAGCTGTGTCTACCAACTCCACCATGGAGCTGTCTCCTAGCTCTGCCTCTAAGGCCCATGTTAGACTATCAATCCTGTCGCTTGGGGCAATTCGCCAGCAACAGGGTTGCTAATTAGAACACACACCTGCCCTTGATGGCTGAACAACTATAGTATCTCTGTTGCCAGTGAGGCTCCTGTGCTATTGAAGCAATTGAGTAATTTGCCATCAATCGGGTTATTGTGTAATCATTGCTAGTGTGTCATGGGCCTTAGGGTAAGACTATATGGGCTTTTTTAATCTACTGAAAGGTTTACCACTCATCTCATAAGCAGCACATTGATTTTCAGTGTTGCAATGGACTGGTGGTTTCAGAAAGAAAAGGAATAAAATCCCCGATGCAGCCCAGGACCTAAAGTGAACTTGACGTGGCCAAAACACCAAGAACTTGACGTGGCCAAAACACCAAGTACCATATTTCTTACCTCATAGACTAAAGAAGTAAGGAAGTATTTAACACATGCTGTGGGCAGATGGGGGGTGTTGGGTGTTACTGGAGTTAATCTTAAAATGCAACATCAACATGATTCAACAGTGTTAAAATGCAGTTTCTTGCTGAGAAATATTGTGTTCAATAGTTTTAAATCTGGTGATCCTGCCATGAAGGTCCTTATTTAGGCACTTTAGGGTGATAACTTTCTATTCCTGTTCTGGGCTGCTGCGTTTTAAAGTAAATAAAACAAATGCCCCCCTTGCAAAGAAAAGGTATCTGCCCCAAAAATCTTTACTCTAGATCAGTGGTCTCCAAACTGCGGCCCATGGGCTGGATGAAGCTCTTTGCTTGCATCTATCCATCCCTTTTAGCACTACTTCTCCCCCTGACACTGACAATGGGGCACTATTCCTCCCACTGACACAAACGATTGTCTCCTGCCACTGACCACACTCTAGCTCCCTAAAGTCTGAAGGACAGTAACCTAGCCCTTTGTATAGAAAGTTTGGAGACCCCTGCTCTAGAGTGCTCTCCAACTATTTTTTTTAGCATCGGACACTTTCTAGAGCAGCCTTTCTTAGCCTTTTTTTCCCCCCGAGGAACCCTTGAAAAAAAATTCAGATCTCAGGGAACCCCTGCTAAAATTAATTTAATGGAAGTCAGTTAGTAGAATCCCCCTTACATTGGTGCTCAGCATAAAGGAACGATGTTCCCCTTACAGTGGTGGTCAGAACATCACCCTTGCGGACACTTATTATCAGTGTGAGGCCCAGACTATGCCAAGTGGCATTGACCCCCAGTCTATGTAGGCACCATCATATAAGAGGTCAAACAGCCACCTCTCAAGGAACCCCTAGCAAACTCTGGAGAAACCCTAGTTGAGAATGGCTTTCCTTAGTCTTCCTTTAAATTCTGTGGTTTAATTCACCGTCACCATAGGACACAGAAGCGGAGAGGGAACCTCAGCACACAGAGGTGTACAAGGCAGGTGTGTTAAATGCTGAAAATTCTTCAAGAGAACAAAGATCCTCAGCATGGGTCAGGTAAGTCTTAGTTGCAGGGAGGTATTTTGAGCACCCGAGTCGCTTTAAAGCAGGGGTCTCCAACCTTTATAAACAAATGGCCAGTTTACTGTCCTTCAGGCTTTAAGGGGGGGGGCATCATGCTGTGGCCAGGTGGAGTAGAAAATGTCATAGTGTGGGAGCAAGCAATGCCTCATTAGTGTCAGTGGAAGGAAAAGTGCCCCATCATTGGTGTCAGTGGGAGGAATAGCTCTTTGCATCGTTGGTGTCAGTGGCAGTAATTATGGCCAATTGTTGGTACCAGTGGAATAGTTCCTCATATAAGTGGAAGAAATAGTGCTCCAAGGGCCTGATAAAGACAAGCAAAGAGCCACATCTTGCTGCTTTTAAGGAAACCAGTCTTATCTACAAACTGCCACCCAGAGCTGAAGGCAGGCATCTTCTCATTAATGGCTTCTTGAGCACATTCAGACTCTATTACTCTAATTTAGACCTTAGCATAGAAGATGACAACTGTTCTCCCTCTTACCACACCTCGGTGGGCTCACCCATCAATTTATAGAACCAACAATAAGCTGTATCCAACTCTTGGTGACCCTATAGTCCAGATTCTCTGGGTACCACATCTGATAATGCTTGAAGGCCTTTTTCACAAATTTTTCTAGGCAATTTTTTACATCACCGGGTCATTCCTCAATCTTCCCTAATTGCTCAGGCTTAGGACAGTATGTAGAATGTAATAGCACATGTACATAGCCAATTTGTACACATATACTATGGCCAACTTACCAATCAGCATGTCTGTGGTCATGTATGGGAGGAAACCCATGTAAACACAAAAAAAACATGCAAACACCATGCAGATCGTGTCCTGGCCAAGATTCAAACCAAGCACCCCAGTGCAGAAAGCCAAAAGCATGCCAACCACTAAGCCCACTGTGCTGCCAACAGTAAATTATCAGAGGACAAACTCAACTTTGTATGCTGAAGATGAGGCTTTGGATATCCAAGGTTGTGAAAGCAGCTCATCTTGAAAACTATATTTAAACTTCTGGCTCCCAGCATGCAAGTTCGTTTTTTCAGAAAGCACCAATGAAAAGCCTCAGCGGTACATTCTTATATGTTTACATTATTATAGTTCTGCTCAGTGAAATATATAGAAGTGCTACTTGTCATGAAAAAATTAATGTACCTTCGTCCTATTACTAATTAGAAATTTGGACAGTTGTGGAGGCAACATGGACACTCGTGGTACGGTATAAACTTACATATATATATAAATGTATTATGCACAAACACACACATAATAAAAAGCCTTCAATTGTACATAAATTGCATTGGATGCTACTAATCATGGAGTATCCACTTATCTGACACAAATTGGAAGAACTTAGATATATATCTATATATCTATATCTATATCTATATCTATATATCTATATCTATATCTATATCTATATATATCTATATCTATATATATCTATATATATACATATCTATATCTATATATATATCTATATATATATAGATATAGATATAGATATATATATAGATATAGATAGATAGATATAGATATAGATATAGATATAGATCTATATAGATATATATATATATCTATATATATATATATATATATATATATATATATATATATCTCTAGATATATATATAAAACTGACTGTTGTAAGTTTATACCGTACCACGAGAGTCCATGTTGCCTCCACAACTGTCCAAATTTCTAAAGTTCTGCTCAGTGAGATAATAGAGCAGAACCGAAATAAGTCCAGACACATAAAAAAGTATCCCAACACAATTCACTGAAACTTCATTGGATGTCTCCTGTATATAAAAAATATATTATAAGTATGCCAGCACAGTCTGATGCACCGTGTCACACAAGAATGTTTACTGCCTGTGATCTCATACCATTGGGTCTAGAGGGGGGGAGGTTCTTCTCCAAAATATAGGTGACCACTTGACACCAATCTCAGTGTTTTTTCATATTGGCTTCAAAGCCTAAGGACTAATTTAGTAGATCCTTTCTAAGCCTAGGTTCACAGTGTAGCGGGTGCAGGAATGCATGTAAATCGCATGCATTCCCGCAGCCAAAATGCACTGCTCTTTAGGAGACATGCAGGGGGTCACGAATCAGAAAAAACGGCACGTTTTCAAGTGCATGAAACTGCAAGGTGCCAAAGCACCATGGCCTGCCATGCAGCCATGTTTTACAGAAAAAAAAAAGGGTCAGGGAAAAAAGGGATTTTTTTCCAGCAGGAAATGCAGGTACAGCAGCCCATTCAAATGAACCACTCACACAGATGTGAACCTACACAAAGCAGACAGTATCTATACATCTCACTGTCATCACAAATCCCCCCCCCCAAAAAAAAAAGTGGTCCTCTAGGATACTGGGCAGAGCCTCAGATCACTCATTTATGTAAAGCACCATCAAATGTGAACAATGTTTGGGTAACTGAACTCAGATGGATTTCTGACACAAAGGCTCAATATGGTAAAAGGTCCAGTCCACTCAAAAATGATGTTCCAGCTACACCTACAGCTTAGGTCATTTACAAGAGACCAATGCTAAGAACATTTTTGAGGCTTCCATTGCTGACCTAAAAAAATGCTAGCTGCCTGGCTGTCTCTGGCAGAGGTGTTAGAAAATGAGCAATTTTCAGACGGTGAGAGGCTTTTGGACGTCTACACAAGGGAGACAATTAGAGCTAAAAAATGTCAAGTACACATATAATCTTATAGGAAATTCCATGTTAAAATTAATGGTCTGGTGGTGGGTTCCAAATTAGTGATTGACCCCTTTATGAACGGCCAATACATATGTGCGGCGGGATTAGGCCCCCTTTCACACGAGGCGGACTCCGTTTCTACGGAGCCCGCCTCGGTCCGCCGGCTCAGCGGGAGATCAGTCCGTTGATCTCCGCTGAGCCGGCGGATGACAGGTCCCTCTCTGCTCACTGAGCGGGGAGGGGCTTGTCAGGCGCCGCTGCCGCCTATGGAGGGATCGGACGAAAATGTCCGTTTTCGTCAGATCTCACCCGATCCGATCCGCCAGCGACGGACCTGGACGTAGGGCCATCCGTCTGCTTTTAGCGGATCGGACCGGGTCAGATGTCAGCGGACATGCCTCCGCTGACATCCGACGCTCCATAGGCTAACATGGATCGCCCGTTCAGGTCCGCCGTCAAAACTGACAGGCGGACCTCAACGGTCCGATCGTGTGAAAGGGGCCTTAAGGCTAAGTTCACCTTTTGGAGCATGTTACACCCATATTTAGGACATGACGTGTAACAAGCTCCAGGATCCTCTCCCTGCCATCACATTTTAAAACCGTTGCAGCTGGGCAGGGCTCCAGCTACACAGCCACGTCATCCATTCAAAGCAATCTGTGAATGAGAAAACTACAAGTCCTGTCTATCACCGCAGCAGATGGCTTGTAGTTCTCAATGAACTGCGAGGGGGCTGATGAGTGCCCCTCATAGTTCATTGACACTTCCTCCACTTTTGTAACTGCCTGTACGGAAGGATGGGCAAGAAAACTGGAGATAGTGTCTGCAGGAGCCTGACATTGTACCTTTGATATACCGATCACTGATGCAATGCTCTGCTGCAGGCTCCTCTAAATATACAGTATCTCACAAAAGTGAGTACACCCCTCACATTTTTGTAAATATTTTATTATATCTTTTCATGAGAAAACACTGAAGAAATGACACTTTGCTACAATGTAAAGTAGTGAGTGTACAGCTTGTATAACAGTGTAAATTTGCTGTCCCCTCAAAATAACTCAACACACAGCCATTAATGTCTAAACCGCTGGCAACAAAAGGGAATACACACCTAAGTGAAAATGTCCAAATTGGGCTCAAAGTGTCAATATTTTGCATGGCCGCCATTATTTTCCTGCACTGCCTTAACCCTCTTGGGCATGGAGTTCACCAGAGCATCACAGGTTGCCACTGGAGTCCTCCTTCCACTCCTCCATGAAGACATCACAGAGCTGGAGACCTTGCGCTCCTCCATCTTCCGTTTTGAGATGCCCCACAGATGCTCAATAGGGTTTAGATTTGGAGACATGCTTGGCCAGTCCATCACCTTTAGATTCTTTAGTAAGGCAGTGGTCGCCTTGGAGGTGTGTTTGGGGTTGTTATGTTGGAATACTGCCCTGCGGCCCAGTCTCCAACGGGAGGGGATCATGCTCTGCTTTAGTATGTCACAGTACATGTTGGCATTCATGGTTCCCTCAATGAACTGTAGCTCCCCAGTGCCGGCAGCACTCATGCAGCCCCAGACCATGACACTCCCACCACCATGCTTTACTGTAGGCAAGACACACTTGTCTTTGTACTCCTCACCTGGTTGTCATAACACACACTTGACACCATCTGAACCAAATAAGTTTATCTTGGTCTCATCAGACCTCAGGACATGGTTCCAGTAATCCATGTCCTTAGTCCGCTTGTCTTCAGCAAACTGCAGGCTTTCTTGTGCATCATCTTTAGAAGGGGCTTCCTTCTGGGATGACAGCCATGAAGACCAATTTGATGCAGCGTGCAGCGTATGGTCTGAGCACTGACAGGCTGACCCCCCACTCCTTCAACCTCTGCAGCTATGCCAGCAGCACTCATACATCTATTTCCCAACGACAACCTCTGGATATGACGCTGAGCACGTGACCTCAACTTATTTTGTCGACCATGGCGAGGCCTGTTCTGAGTGGAACCTGTCCTGCTAAACCGCTGTATGGTCTTGGCCACCGTGCTGCAGCTCAGTTTCAGGGTCTTGACAATCTTCTTATAGCCTAGCCCTAGGCCAGAGATAGGCAACCTTTTGAGCACAGTGTGCGGAAAAATTTTTCAAAGAAATTGAGCGTGACGATTTTATAACAAAAAAATGTCAACTTCACACTCATTCACGAAAATGTTTGTTTATAAAGTAAATGCTGTAAACTACTTTATTAGTGAGAAATTAACATCCTGCACTCTCACGCCTGAGATCAGCCCCAATTCCTGAAACTTCACACTTCAGATCACTGTACCCCCTTTCTCATCTGCCCCACCGCTGTACCTCCCTGCTTTTCTGTCCCACCACTGTATCTCCCTGCTCATCTGCCCCACCACTAACTCCCTGCTTATGTGTTCCACCGCTGTACCCTTCTGCTCATCTGCTCCACCGCTGTACCCTCTTCTTGTCTATGATATGCAGAGTGGTGAAAGGAAGCAGAGATGAGACACATCTACCTGTCCTGGCACACTCATCCTGCTGATCCACCTCTCGCATCCAGCCCACGTGCTTGTATGGGATGTATGTGATGTCACATACACGCACCTGGAATGGAGGCGCAATGATGAGCTCAGGTCAGGGGTATTTTCTGAAAGCAGTGGGCCTGTGTGCAGGATCAGAAGTTAGCCCCCAGCAGCGGAGAAAAAGTGAGCCGCAGGAAAAGTTGGGTGTGATTTTCATTGCGCTGAATACTCTGGCATAAAGGGACACAGAGTGCAGAGGGGTTCAGTAGTAAGTGACGCAAATGTTCAGGAATAATTTCAACAAAGTTCCCAGAAGCTCAACAGTAATTCCACAAACTGTCATAATGTTTTACATTTCCCTTTTACTGTTCCAGTAGTACCCTTGTAATAGTCAATTTCAGGGTAGTTAAAGTAGAATTCGAGGCTAAACCTAACTAATTCCACAAACTGTCACCTGATTGTGGTTTTCTCAATCACAGTGACGTCATCTTCCTCCAGATGGTGGGCGGGGCTAGCAGGACTGTGATTGGCTTTAGCAGTGGCCAATGACAGTCCTCCTCCTCCTGGAAACCCAATCTCTTCCCCATTACAAAAGCCGACGATCGCAGCTACAGCAAAGTTAGAGAAGCAAACGTTTCCCATCTTTTACAATGTGTGGGGGCACAGTGCCTCCCCCTCAGTGCAGGTGTGGTGTGGGGAATTGTGAAATTGGAATGCATTCGTGTCTCACTGACACTTCCCTGCACTGCTCTGCTGATGGGGAGGGAATCGAGTTCCGGCAAGAGAGGCTTTGTGTGCCGCTTGCAACACCAGTGCCAGGGGTTGCCTACCCCTGCTCTAGACCATCTTTACGTAGAGCAAAAATCATTTTTTTCAGATCCTCAGAGTCCTTTGCCACGTGGTGCCTTGTTGAACTTCCAGTGACCAGTATAAGAGATTGAGAGCGATAACACCAAATTGAACACACCTGCTCCCCACTCACACCTGAGACCTTGTAACACTAATGAGTCACATGACACCGGGGAGGGAAAATGGCTAATTGGGCCCAATTCTGACATTTTCACTCAGGGGTGTACTCACTTTTGTTGCCAGCGGTTTAGATAATTAATGGCTGTGTGTTGAGTTATTTTGAGGGGACAGCAAATTTACACTGTTATACAAGCTGTACACTCACTACTTTACATTGTAGCAAAGTGTCATTTCTTCAGTGTTGTCACATGAAAAGATAGAATAAAATATTTACAAAAATGTGAGGGGTGTACTCACTTTTGTGAGATACTGTGTGTGTGTGTGTGTGTGTATATATATATATATATATATATATATATATATATATATATATATATATATTTGAACTTAGCCTTTAATGCCAACATGCTGCACATACACGCCACTGGGCACTCGATGTTTACATGCTGAGAGCATACACAGGACAAAGACCAAGCTGTCAGCGGTAGCTGGGGAGGGGGGTGCAATGGCTGTGACAGTGGTTACATGATTGTAGATTCTTTCCACCCCCCGCACCAGGCATTCACAACTGTTTAAAGGGATGCCAAGATGGGCGGAAAGGGGTTAAGAGATTTGAAGCCCAAAGGACTATTGTGACTACCAGGTAACTAACATTTTCAGTGGATGCGAGCAATGGCACCAACATTCCCTTTAAGAAAGGGGTTCCTTTAGAGTAAATTTTATCATGTTTTAAACTAAAAAAAAAATCCAACCTGTCCTGCTCCCCATGCCACTGATCATCCTATTTGAAGAGATCCCACCAGATAAAGAATCTTCTATATCAAAATGCTTCTGGCCTAGTTAGCTTTTTTTTTTCCTTGTCAAAAGAAGTTTATTGAGTATACAATGTTATAAAGATACATAAAATAAGTTTACAAGGATCTATAAAGTAAGCTCATTGTTTTACAGTAGGGTTTATATAGGTAAATATCATGAAATTTCAAATATTAAACATTGGGTTCACGTAAACCTAAATTAAAGATATATATCATTTCCTTAGTTACTTTTGTAGGTATTTAAATGATTTATACCTACTATACATATTGTTTACAAGTAGAGTGTATATAGGTCAAATAAATCCTGATAATGAGCTTTAATCGTAAGGTGGAGAAAAGGAAAGAGAAAGAAGAAAAAAGGGTAGAAAGGTAGAGGTATGGTCCACAAGGTTGTCCCGCTCGTCAGTTTATTATTCTTTTTAGTTCTCTTTGAAGCCTTAGAATGGGTGTCTCTGTAAGTCAGTTAGCTTTTTTTTTTTTTAAGACAGCATTTTTAAAAGAACAGTGAACTCATCTAACCCTAGTTCCGGGCTTTGCTCCTACCTGTCCCCCCCATTCATAATATGAACCAGAAATCCAGCATAGAATTGGGGGCCATTAGTGACAGCCATAACAGGTGTGTAGACCTAAGAAATCCGGCATACCAAGTGTTGCAGAAGGAACCCAGAACACAGCTTTGTGCTATGAAAATACAAGATGTACTGTACATATGTATCACTTTACAGTAACAAGGGGAAGGTGCTAAACGGTTTACATTTCAGGATTTATGTATACCTTATCGCTCATCTATGGAAAGATGGTTAACATTTGACATACATCTCATTAACACCAGCCAAACACACTTATGTAACCCTCTAAACATCCAAACTTCTGTGATTTTCCATCTCTTCCCCATAGAAAGTTGGCTGGGCTTATGACAACCTAGCATTTCCCATGCCTAATCCCATAAACAGAAGCTCATTTCTGCTTATTCCTCCTCAACCTAGCTGGAGAGCAAGATCCTAACCACTACCAGGCCTGACTGAAGCCTCATTCAAATTCCTCAACATGAGCTCCAGCCTGGAATCCGAAAGGTCATAAAAAAGACAAAAGGTGTTTAAATTCCTTGGCCTCTACCAAAGACTGAGATGTACATTTAGGGTGAAGTGAATATCTGCTAACTCTACATTTAAAGCTGGTTAACTATTTTTTTCTCATTTTACATGTGTGTGTTGCTGATGTCACAGTGCAAGTGGCGCTAAAGTGATGACATCAGCAACACTCTTTGCATCGTGGAAGAACACCCACAACAAGGAAAACATCCGAAGACCTTTTACATCATGTAACCAGCCTTAAAGCGATACTAAACACACACTGTTTCATTTACTTTATCTCTTCTCTTTCTGTATATGGGTGATGGCACTGTGATTATTTTATACCCATCGAAGTACCCTTTTCCGAATCGATATACAGCAGTCACATGACCCAGATCTTTCCCAGCCTGTCTGCAGGGAAACATAAGCAGGAGAAGCTTCTAGTCCTCTGCTGCTGGTCACATGTTCAAAAAAAAAAAAATAGCCTTTGGTCACATGTTCAAAATAAAAAAAAACAGCCTTTGGAAGACAGAGTAAATAATAAATATTAAAAGTAATAATTAATATCAATAAATTGTTTTAAACTGGCATACAAATATATATTTGAAATAAAATCTTTATTATTTTTGTGGAAATAACATGAGGTAGGCAGATTTCTGCCATTCACAGGCTGTGTCACTCCCCTCCAGCCTGTGTCTTAGAATAATAGGGAGGTGAAGCCTCCATCAATCTACATGTAATATCCTGTCCCCATCGCGTTTAGCTGGTTAGTGGGCATGGAGGGGGGCTGTCATTTACCAGTGTATATGGTGAAACCACTATTAATCTACATGTAATATCCCACCCCTATTGTGTTTAGCTGGTAAGTGGGTATGGTGGAGGAGGTGGGGAGTGGGCTGTCATTTACCACTGTGTATACACCCACATTTGTGACTCTACAGTCACATGAGCTGCTCAGATGTGATAGGGAGGAAATGCTCAGCATAGAAAATACACTGAAAACTGAGCATGTGCAGAGTTGCCACCACAGCTGCAAAATCCCTAGCTGAATTGGGGACATGGACAGAGGAGAGAGAGATAGAGAGCAGCAGAATCAGCCAGGTTTTTTTTTTTGCAGAATGCAGAAATTGAATCTCATAATGACTGAGTGAGTAGGAACAGCATGTAATACACCATTTATTGATCGTTTTTTTTATGATGTGGGTTTAGTGGCACATGGCCGGGTAGCTGCGGAAAGAATAGTCAGATTCTTGCTGCTGGACTGATCGGGTTGTGCGATCAGCAGTGGCCGCAGCTACCAAGCTGTGTGAAAGAGGCCTAAGACTTCTGGAAACCGTAAAATAAAAAGTAAAAAAATAGAAGTGGACGGGTGGGCTAGAGCTCAAAGTGAGGCTTAAAACAAAAATCTTTAATGCCTCGTGTCACTTATAAGATAACCCCATCACACACACTTGATCCTGAGCCTTTCAACAAAAGTCATGACATCAGTTTAGTGTCACTCTGTCTCCAGTTTAATAAAAAAAAAAAACACTTTTACATCAAATTGGTAACAAAGCATTGCTCCTCTAAGATACCTTCAAGCATAAAATTTTCATGAATTAAAAAATACTTTATTGGCAAGTCCAGTTATATTGTTCTATGCTGTGTGTTGGTCAGTCTAGGTTGTATTTTCATGTCTGAGCACCAAGAACCCCAACACGTAACCCAGCTGTGCTAATGCTTGATGTTAAAAAGTTGAACTCCCAAAACACTTATTAATATTATTGATATACACTGTTACCAAAAGTATTGGGACGCCTGCCTTTACACGCACCTGAACTTTAATGGCATCCCAGTCTTAGTCCGTAGGGTTCAATATTGAGTTGGCCCTCCCTTTGCAGCTATAACAGCTTCAACTTTTCTGGGAAGGCTGTCCACAAGGTTTAGGAGTGTGTCTATGGGAATGTCTGACCATTCTTCCAGAGGCACATTTGTGAGGTCAGAAACTGATGTTGGATGAGAAGGCCTGGCTTGTAATCTCCGCTCGAATTCATCCTAAATGTGTTCTATGGGGTTGAGGTGCAGGCCAGTCAAGTTCCTCCACTCCAAACTCACTCATACATGTCTTTATGGACCTTGGTTTGTGCACTGTCAAATCATTTGGTGGAGGGGGGATTATGATGTGGGGTTGTTCTTCAGGGGTTGGGTTTGGCCCCTTAGCTCCAGTGAAGAGAACTCTTAAGGTGTCAGCATACCAAGACATTTGGACAATTTCATGCTCCCAACTTTGTGGGAACAGTTTGGGGATGGCCTCTTCCTGTTCCAACATGACTGAGCACCAGTGCACAAAGAGAGTCCTGACCTCAACCCCATAGAACACTTTTGGGATGAATTAGAGCCGAAACTGCGAGCCAGACCTTCTCATCCACGTGCCTGACCTCACAAATGTGCTTCTGGAAGAATGGTCAAACATTCCCATAGACACACTCCTAAACCTTGTAGACAGCCTCCCCAGAAGAGTTGAAGCTGTTATAGCTGTAAAGGGTGGGCCAACTCAATATTGAACCCTACGGACTAAGACTGGGATGTCAGTAAAGTTCATGTGTGTAAAGGTAGGCAGTCCAATATAGTTGGCAATATAGTGCATCTATGTATGTTTTACAAATCCACTTTGCATTCACCAAAGCTAGATTTTACCTTGTACACGTAGTATTGACATCACTGTGCTGCACACAGCCCGTGCAGTGAAAAGAGCTTTGGGAGGCACCCAACAGGCTCCAGCCACTACACCTGGGATATGCAATTGGCGGACCTCCAGCTGTTGTAGGACTACAAGTCCCATGAGGCATAGCAAGACTTTGCAATGCTCTCACAAGCATGACACTCAGAGGCATGATGGGACTTGTAGTTTTGTAGAATTGCATATCCCTGCACTACACGCTGCCCACAGAAAATGGCAGGAGGGGGCAGAACCAAGACCAGTCACCCTGCACAAAGAGCACCAGTGATCGGTCTTTATTACAGGAAGCTCCTGCAGGAGAATTCTTTTCTGCTGATTTACTGCACAGCTAGGGAGGAAATACACAAAAGATGCCAAAAGAATGCACATGCGTCTAGGACATAGACAACATTTACTTATCCAAGATGTCATCTTTAAAGCCAACTGTATACTCATTTGATTCCAAGATCTTCTAGCAGATCTGAGCTGTATAAAAGGGAGGAAAGGAAATCTCACTGTAGTGTAAAAAGACTCACTAATGTCATGTTGTGGAATGCTCTGCTACTTGAGGTAGAAATGACTTTTTACTACTCTGAAGGGGACAGTATGATTTCCTAACAACCCGTGGCAGCTATGATTGAGGGGTGGTATGAACAGATTTTGACCTGCAAGGTACATCGGACAGCCAGAAATAAAACGTATTCCCCTACCTTGGCACATCCCACCTTAGTGAAATTTCTGCTGCCCAGGAGATTGTGGGAAGAGAAACAGATTTTGGTTGTTTGAAAAACACATTAATTAATATACATATAGATATAGAGATATATATATATATCTATAGAGAGATATAGATAGGAGATTTTAAAGAATAACTGGGTTAAGGATTTTTGATTGACAACTGGAGGAGTTTTGCTTTAAAGTCATATTTAGTACAGTTGCAATGGGACACATTTTATGGTCCAGCTCATCTTCTTTAATCAGAGTCCCATGAAAACCAGCCAAACGACTGGATTATCTGTCCTAATTAATCCACTACCCAGACACTTCAATCACACAATCACAGCATGAAGATCCTTTTCCATCACAGAAGCCCGGTGAAAGAATTGTAAATTTATAGGAGGTAATCCTGCTCACTTCTAGTGCAAGCAAATATATTTCATGCGGTTCTAAAGACCAGATGTGCTTAACCCCCTTTTTTAGGGCCCAGTGTGATTACATTACCATAACGGTGTCAATCTAAACAGATCCAAAACGTGTTTAACAGAAGAGTTGCCACGTCCGATTATCTGGGGACTTTAAAATTCACTAAAGCTGCCAAACTGACCATCTTGGTGAAGTGCCACCTTGTGTCTGGCCTAGTTTTCTGCACGTTTAACGCAGACGTCTAGTAAGATGTAGAGTTAAATATTTGTTGCAAGGCCTCCTTCACATGGCCATATACCCACCAGATTCTTATATTTAGAACAGGTACATGCAAAATAAGGGCAGCCACCCAGCCAGTACAAAGTGCTGACAGCGGCTGATGTAGCCGCACACTATGCATCTGACTGCATCCAGGCTCAGACACACATCCCTGACCGCAGGTAACCACTTGGTGTGCAGCTACATGCAACAGCCACTATTTGCATGCACTTGTCAGTGGAGCTGCAAGAATCCACCGATTCTTGCCAGTGGAGTTCAGCTTTATGGTCATGCGAAAAAAGGCCTTAGGCTCGATTCACACCTATGCATGTTGCTTTTGAGCATTTTTGGAGGTTTTTTTTTCATGCTTGCCACGTTTTTGAGACGCGTTTTTGCGGGTTTTTTTTTTTTTACATTTTTTTTTTTTAGTCTTAAAAAAAAAAACGGCAAAAACGCACCAAAAACGGTGCACTTGCGTTTTTGATGCTTGTCCATTGAATTCTATTACATGCAAAACGCTGCATTTTGCATGAAAAAAAGTCCGACCCTTTCCAAAAATGCAGAGAAACAAAAAAGCATTGATGTGAACATGTTCCATAGGAACCCATGTTAAAAAATTCCCGTGCATTTCTGCAAAATGCATCAAAAAACGCGCTAGTGTGAATGGAGCCTTAAAGTGGTTCTAAAGGCATGAAAGGTAAAAAAAAAAAAACCTGCATGCAGCTACCCCCGCCAATACTTGCCCAAGCACAAGACAGCCATGTGCACGAGAGCCGCTACTCTCATAGCTCCTTGCCTCCTCATTGGCTGAGACAGTGGCAGGAGCCATTGCTGTCCATCACAGCCAGTGAGGGGGGGGGGAGCCGGGGTGACTGAGCCACACAGTGTCCCATAGAGACCCTGAAGAGCAAGTACACTCGAGTACCCCCATAACAACCAAACTGCTATGAGGGCACTCAGTGGGGAAAGGGGTCTTTGAGCCCAGAGCGCTGACAGGGGACCAGAGGAGAGGATTGGAGCTGCTTTGTGCAAAACCACTTCACAGAGCAAGTATAACATGTTAATGTAAGAAAAATAAAATATTTGTACCTTTATATCACTTTAAGGAATAAGAAAATGACACAATCACTAATCCTGAAGAAGCTACCGCTCCATGTGCTTATTGCTGCCAGACCCACGACCAATTATAGCTGGGAAGCGAGGGGAATTTGGCAGCCTTGCATGAACATCATTCCCAAAGCCGCTATGGTTATTCTACATCAGGGGTCTTCAAACTGCGGCCCTCCAGTTGTTCAGGAACTACAATTCCCATCATGCCTAGTCATGTCTGTGAATGTCATAGTTTTACAATGCCTCATGGGATGTGTAGTTCCGTAACAGCTGGGGGGCCGTAGTTTGAGGATCCCTGTTCTACATCAAGGGTAGGCAACCTCGGCACTCCAGCTGTGTTAAAACTACAACACTACTTCTGAGACACAGACTCTCTAATGCACACGACTGGACTTGGACCGAACTGGTCCGACGGAACGAATCCATCAGACATTCCAATCGTGTGTAGGCTTCATCGGACCTTTTCTGTCGAAAAAAATCTGTCGAAAAAAATCTGTCGGACTTTAGAAAAAGAACAGGTTTCAAATCTTTGACGGACTTGAGTCCAATCAAAAAATATCTTTGTCTGTATGCTAGTCTGACGGACAAAAAAGGACGCAAGGGCAGCTATTGGCTACGAACTTCCTTATTCAAGTCCGGTCGTAAGTCATCACATTTGAAACGATTGGACTTTGGTGTGATCGTGTGTAGGCAAGTCCGTTTCGTTGGAACTCCGTCGAAAAGTCCTTCGGAGTTCAGTCCGACGAAAAGTCCGGTCGTGTGTACACGGCGTAAGATGCTCTTTTTATACTCAATCATGTTACTGACCTGTTGCCAATCAACCTAAAATTTGTTTCAAAATGTTCTTTAAGCTCATCCTCGTTAGTACCACTTACCTTGCCAGATTTTTGTTGCCCTGTCCTTACTTTTTTGAGCCGTGTTACTGCCATCAGTTTCTGAATTACCTTTTTTTTTCTTAAAATGGTACATTTAAACATTTGGATTTTCTTTTGTGAATAAAATACAGGTTTATGTGATCTGCAAATCATTGCATTATGGTTTTTATACAGTCCTCCCAACTTTTTTTTGGAATTGGAGTTTTACAAATCCCATCATGCCTCTGTCCCTAGGAAGTATGCATGTGGATATTAGAGCCGTGCAATGCCTCAAGGAACTTTACATTCCACAACAGCTGAAGTGTTGCGATTGCCTACCCCTGTTGTAAACTCTAAATCATCTCTTGCAGCAGAGCTCACAAGACCAAACATAGTCATGCATCTCTGGTACTCCCTGGCCGCCGCTTTTCCAGCCAAGTATTTTGTACCTTCTGCAACTGTTATAATTTTTAGGCAGCAGTGGATTTTACTATAACGGCTACACTTAAATCCATTTTTAATTGGAGGGACAAACTGGTTCTTGATGCCCGAGGGCAACCAAACTCTCAGGTTCATTTTTCCCCAAGTGCAGCATGGGATAATAAAAGGGAGAATCTGATTGGCTGACATGGGTAACAAAAACAAATGCGCCCTTTCAGACCGATCCTAAATTCAAGCCCAAATTTCAGTAGTGACAACAGTTGGGGTACTGACATCACAGCTGGTGAGAAAAGAACGAACAATGATGTGCTCTCTATTTTTTTTATATCTTTTTATCAAACAGACACATTATATAATCCACTCCAGAACAAATCTAGATATTCAGCCTGTCATTACTACTCACTATAATACACACCTCATATAATGTTTCCAAACACTTTTGTTTGATTTTTGGAATTGATGAAAGGCTGAATTTTTTTCCTTTACATAAAAAAAAGGGTCCTGACATTTCCAGGCTCATTGACAGTATATAAATAAAAATTTGTGATTCTTTTTCTATCCTTGAAAGCAAAAACATAAAAAAAATAAAACAAAGAAGAAAAAACAAACAAAAAAAAAAAAAAAAAAAAAAAAAAAAAAAAAAGCACATTCTCAACTAATCAGACATGTCACGTGTCCGGCTGTAACTGGCTAGCATCAGCTGAATAAAAAGATCCCAGCTGCTTCTTTAACCCTAAAGGGGACCTCCCCTTATATAGCTGGGTAGGGTGAAAGTGAG
Source organism: Lithobates clamitans (assembly GCA_037952925.1). Classification (NCBI taxonomy): domain Eukaryota; kingdom Metazoa; phylum Chordata; class Amphibia; order Anura; family Ranidae; genus Lithobates; species Lithobates clamitans. The sequence continues at coordinate 394,101 of JBBGZY010002201.1, forward strand.
ACACAGAAGATGACCGTTGCAGATTGGTAGGATCGGGGGTCGCGAAAGATGGCCGCCGGCTACTGATTAGCAGCTTCACAGGCGTCGATCCAGTCACTGTAGACGTCCACTGCTTCTGAAAGGTCTGAGATTATACGTCAAGGAGAATGACTGAACATAATGGAAATACAAAAAAGTCTGGAGAGTGATCTGAAGCTTGAAGAAAGAGGATGGAAAACAAAAAAATACACTTGTCAGTAATTCCTTTGTGGGAAAACCTTTATACAACTGTACTGCCATAATGTAACGTCTCCTAATATGAGACCTTGGATAAAGTGGAGAAATGATGTGAACTCTGTCAGGATTTTTTTTTTTTTACTGTATCCCTGCTGGAGAGATTCATCCTCTTTATTAATCCCTGGTGACCTTTGTCCAAGAGAAATTAAAAATGTAAAATTTTGAGTTGTTGCAGGAGACCTGGTAACGCAGGCACTTGTTATAGTAACAACTGTCCAAGAGATTTCCCTCAATGTAAAGAAGTTTCCTCGAACTTCCTGATGCGTCTTACTTACCTGAGCCCCATCTAGATCCAGCAATGTTGTAGGGGAGTCATTAGCTCCCTCTGCTGTCTAAGTCAGTGAACCAATGAGGAGAGAGGGGGCAGGGCCAAACCAGAGCTCCATGTCTGAATGGACATAGAGCAGCAGCTCAGGTGCCTCCATAGCAGGCTGCTTGCTGTGGGGGCACTCGGGTGGAGGGAGGGGCCAGGAATGCCAGTGACAGACCCAAGAAAAAGGAGGATTGGGCTGCTCTGTGCAGAGCAGGTAAGGATATGTTTTTTTCCCAATTAAAAATAACAAACAGACTTTAGTATCACTTTAATGTGACCTGTTGGGGTGCCTTGAGGACTGGAGTTGAGAAACACTGCTCTAGGCCTGATGGAAAACTGCTCGCATCCAGAAACACATTACCATGTTTTAACCTGCAAATACCATCTTTCAATCATCTGCCACATCTTGTTGTCTGCTACATCTCCTGCTTTCAATAAAGATCTTCGCCGATAGGAAAAGGGCATTTTGGAGTTCAGCTATCTGATAAAGACTGCCCACTGTGATTGTATCTGCTTATACAGGCCAAGCATAGGTCTCAGAAAGTGATAAGTCACTATTACAACAGCTGGAGTCAGAATAACCTGACAGAGGTTTTAAAGCAGAATTTTACCCATAACTACTAATGTTCTTTAGCGAGGAACATTCCACCAAAATTATTGTGTGCTGTAAATTGCCTCCAGTATTGCCAGAGGGTGACATTTTGCTGAAGCCCTGAGCAGCATTAAATATTTAGGCCTTCAGCAGATCGGTCTCTAGTTTTTGGCAAAAATGGAGAGCAACTGAGCATGTGCAGATCAGGGTGAGACCGTGTATTACTGGATTTTTTAAAAACATTATAGGGACTTATTTTTAAATGTTATACATAGCTATACCTGCAAAAAGGGCCAGTCTGAAGTGAGCTAGCAGGACTTCATTATCTGACTAAAGTTCCACTTTAACTCTCCCTACTAGGATTTAAAATTCACACATAACTCACAATGACATTATTGTGTTGCCAATTCTGACCTTCAGCAGGTAAGCTCTTAATTGTCAATGAACATAGAGCTTCTCTTTTGAACCAAATTCTCTTTTGTGCCTCATATCAGTCACAATGATGGGATAGAGACAAGCATATAACTCCCTATGACCAAATATATGAAAGCAGATTAAGAACAAACAAGTTACTCTGGGTGTCTGGTTCATAAGATGAAGTAATGTGGGTACTAGTGCCCTCCCAACTTTGAAGCAATATTGTTAAATTATATATTTTTTTTTATGTAAAGGATACAGGTTATAGGTGTCTGAAATTCCTCGAGGCACACCGTACACGATATGACCCCCGTATTCCGTGCTCTGTCCCTGTAAAACACAGAAAAACATCAAGTCAACAAAATGCAATACATACACATTTTATTCACAATAGAGAGACTGGATCTGCTGGGACCAGATCTGCTCAGTGGAGGCCTGATAGGTTTCCATGCACAACTGCTCAAGTCTTACTAAACTCCCCTTCATATAGGTGTAAAAAATTTGGTGGTGTGACGACAACTGTGGGTGAAGGAAAAAAAACACCAAAAATTTTATATTCTAAGCAGTTTCCAAATTAAGAAAAAAAAAAAACAAAAAAAACAAACAACCACAACACACACCACACAAACAGTCCACTACTGACCAAAATATTTGCCCCTGTTGGGAGATTCCAAGAGATGACAAACTCATTTTTATCATTATTATTAAAAGCCTAACTCCAGATTTTAGTTAACTTTTAATAGTTTGTTAGGGCCAAGCTGGTCCAAACAATCCATTTTCTTCACAAAAACACATGAAGTTGTCAGCGGCACTCCATGAACTGTCCCACCACAGGAGCAAAATCAAGTTGGGCTGGGTGCTGCTCAGCCATTCACAGGAAGCTTTGTATTTTCTGAATAAATACAAAACTTCCTACAGTTAGCCAATACCAAGAGGTATGACATCACTCTCCCTGCCTCAGTGGAAGTTTTGTATTCATTCAGAAAATACAGATCTTGAATGGCTGAGCAGCACTCAGCCCAAGTTGAATTTGTTCCAGGAGCCGGATGGGTAGTCCCTGTCCTGCTGCCAGAACACAGCGCTGTATAAAGTTCATACAGTGCTGACACCTGCTATATGCATTGAAGAAAATAGTTTGTTTGGACCAGCTTGATGCAAAAAAACTAGTTACAGTTCGTTCGTTCGTACACACAAACCGATAATCTAAACCAAAACAAAGGAAAAAAATAATTTTTTTTTAAATGATGCTCATTTGGATTAGCGTTCTTTTCCCTAAGAAAATTAATGGCAAATTTTTGTTTACACTATATACAAAAATAATAAAATAATTTATCTTGTCTGTTCCGGAGTTTGGATAGCTCCAAATTAGTTTTTGGAGATGTATACAAAACGTAGCGCCACAAAACTTGGTTCATATCATTAGGAATTTTACACTCTGGTTATATATAAAACAGAGCCTTATGGCCTGCTGGAGGTCATCTTAAAGCACCAGGCGAATCTGTTTACACAGCAGGGCGTTTGTAACAAGGGGGTGCAAACGGGAATTCATCTCCTGAAGGATGTTCTCAGATAGGCCTCCCCATGTGATGTACGGGTGAGGTTAGAGGAGCATCAACTCAGACCTCCTGGTGAGGAGTGAAAATTAAAATGACCAATTTCTTGACTTGCAACAACGTCAAAGGAACCAGATATGGACTGGAATGTTGACCTGGGTCAATGCAGGTGTTCCCAGAGTAACACTGCCACCTTGTGGAAGACAGTAACATATTTCCTGGAAGATGTTTGGGGTACAAAACATACTTCCTGGTGATTTAAGAACCCCTTATAGATTCTCATTGGACAGAGGACTACATGGGCGGGCAGAGGGTGTTTGTGTGGGTTATGCCTAAGTGCTTTAAAACATGAGGGCCAATTATGAAGGCCCCATCTTTGTCCTGGAGCCCAACCAACATACAGAACCCTGAGGAATCTCCTTGCTCAACGTACCATCCCTGCTCTAGGTTCAGTTCAACCTGATATTATTACAAGATCTATAGAAAGGTTAACATATACAAAATATTAGCAAACGTTTGCTTTGACAATACAAAGTAGATAAAATCTTATGTGCAAAGTCAAGAACATATATTCACAAAAACAAGGAAGTATTAAAGACTGTATATGGAGCAAAGAATACAGGAAACCATTGCCGGCACTAGGCACCAGCAACGATACAACCCAGTGCTTAATTGAGAGGGGGAGGACATCAATAAATATAATACAGAGAGCAAGGTTCCCCCTTGTGGGATTTTAAAGCCCCTAATGGTGATAGAACATCAAAAGACAATATGAAAAAAAAATAATAGAAATTTATTATAGTATATACCGTTCAAAAAGGTAGCAAACAATTAATACTTAAGAAAAACGTGGCTGATAGTTACACATCAATATGATACATTGGTTAGATGCTGTGAGGGATCAGAGGACACCATATGGAGAGCAGGCTCCACACCCAACGCGTTTCAGAAATGACTTCCTTCTTCATCTCCTCCCCTGGGAGGCCTAGCTTAGCTCAGTGACGTGGTTGCGCCATGCGCCCGGGGGCCAGCAGTGGAACACACACCGGCCCAGCATGGCGCTTTGCTCCGCAGAGGCGATGTGACGCCACGGCTGTTACTCCTAGGGTATTTAAGAAGCACTGCTGGGCTTGCTCAGTTGCCCCCATACGCTACTCGGCAGGGTGGTCTCTACCACTATACATGGGATGCTTTAATACATGATCTTTCTTGGTAAGTGTCGATGTGATGTTTCCTTTGTGTGCCTAGTTGATTTTTTTTCCTGGATGGTTAATATATTTGCGAAGCATAGGACCATATACATCCAGAACACAGGTCAATTACTTTGACATTTAAGCCTACAGATTATTACTTCCGTGGTTATATTCACATTATCTGTATATCCTATGTGGACAATATGCGATTTTCCATCAACATGCAAGTCTGTTTGTTGTTTGGCACTAGAATGGACAAAGGCCATATATTGTATATATTCCACTATGCTGTATCTGGCTAAATTCTATCTATTTGCATTTATAGTATGATGCTATGATCCCTTGATACACCCATGAAGGAGGAATTTCTGAAACGCGTTGGATGTGGAGCCTGCACTCCATATGGTGTCCTCTGATCCCTCACAGCATCTAACCAATGTATCATATAGATGTGTAACTGTATCGGCCACGTTTTTCTTATTATTCATTGTTTGCAACCTTGGAAACTGTATATACTATAATAAATTTATTTTTATCATCCATATTGTCTTTTGGTGTTATATCACCATTAGGGCCTTTAAAATCCCACAAGGGGGAACCTTGCTCTCTGTATACAGGAACGTTGGCCCACTCCTAATCCTCTCTGGTCTTCTTTCTGTATTCTCAAATATAATGCAGTGCTGTTATATTTGAGAAAGTAGTATACTGAAGGGATCACACACTGTACTTAACACTAGAAATGGATATTAGGCCCCTGGACGTTACACCACAATAAGTAATTACATAGCCAGATGGGGGGGAGCTTAAGAGAGCAAGGAACGAAAAAAGAATAAATGAATAGGTGAATAAAATACACTCCAACAAAGCTATCGTCTGCAGAACCACCGTCAGCCCAAGCAAGGAACTCCAAGAAGTAGCAGAATATGAACCATGAGGTTCAGGTGAGGGAGAACTCTTCCTCCCATCCAGCTTCCTGAGCTAACAGTCGTTCCAGGTCTCTTAAACGGTCCACCTCACTCGCCCAATCCCCGACGGAAGGCATAGTCTTCGATCTCCAATGGCAGGGAATAACTACCCTAGCTGCAGCCAGGAAGTGTTGCAGGTCTTTCTTTAAAGATTTGAAGGATCCAGGAAGCATAGAAAAAAGGACTACCTCAGGTGAGGATTGGATAGAGGTGGCCATCAACTTACAATACAGTTCAATTATTTATTGCCAAAATCTCTTTGCAGGGGGGGGCATCCCCACCATATGTGAAGCATGGTACCTCTGGCTACATGACGCCAACAAGAGTCTGGTGAGGAAGGACTGAAGTGATGGATGGTCAAAGAACATCTGAACCACCTAGTCACAGGTTTAAACCCTTTTTCTTGGGTCGTATTGTCAAGGGAAAGTTTATGAGTTGGAATAAAACACTTGTCAATCCGCAAGAGAAATTGAGTGACATAGTTCTGATTACCACACCTGCGTGTAAGGAAGTAAGTCAGGGGTCAGAGCGTTCAATACTAATGAATAAAGTTGGAAGACTACATGAGTTGGAGGGTCTTCCTGGAGGAGCATATCTTCGAAACCCGATGGGTCGCCAAGAACGTCTGTCAAGGAAGGGCTAGTACGGAAGTAAGACAATACTTGTGTTTGAAACCATTGTGTAGGTTGGCTTGCTACTGATGTGGAAGGAGTAGCCATTATCAGTGACTGATCTGCTCGAAGAACTTGAGTCACCCATGACCTTCCTTAGTCCAAGGCCTATACCCCGTTGCATGCAGTGCCGGTGGAAAAGCCGGGGTCCCAAAGAAGGGAGTCAAGGGACCAAAAGGTTTAGATGGGCTACAAGTCGCCATATTTGGATTGTCTGACGTGTAATGTCTCAGAGAGATGGGCCCTTTCGAAGAGTGGTTGGGATCCATGGAAGGGCACAGAGATCAAAAGGGTTCATATGATTTTCTAATTGGACCCAAAGCTTAGAAGAGGAATAATGGAACCAGTCTGATGTGTGTCCCTGCCCTTGTTTTATATGCTCTGTATTACAATCTTTAGCTTTTATGTTACGGTTCTACTTTCTTTATAAACATGAAGAGCTCCGCTTATTTGAGCATTGTGTTTACTTTTATAGCCAATATTAATATATAACCATTAAAATGATCAGAACTTTGATAGACTAGCTAACTATAGGAACAGACAAGAGAATAAAAATAATTTAAATAGGGGGAATCCAACCTCTTCCCACCACCACCCCATTTATTTCAATCTGCAATTAGAAAAAAAAAAAAAGGGGGGCTTTCCTAGATTGCAAGCTCATGGGGACAGGACCCTCACTCCCACTGTTCCTGGTGATCTCCATTTCGCAAAGCAGCTGTAGGCACTAACCGTAAGAACATTTTACGTATGTCACACACTAACTGCCGTGGTACATTTAAATTGGTGTTACACCCGCAAACACTGTAGCTGCTGACTTTTAATAAGGACACTTCCCTGTCCAGGGAGCCCGTGATGTCGGCTGCCTGAGGTGCAGGCACCGCCTAACTAAGGAAAACCGGCAGTGGGGCCTCGCGGTTTCACTGCCCGTTTCCTACTGCACACATGGCGCTTTGTGAATGGCCAGCTGTCTTCTGGGACACGGACATGTCCCAGAAGACAGCGGGGGGGGGACGACTTGCAGCACAAAAAGGCTATGACGTCCTGTGCCGCAGACCGAATGGATCGGAAGTACTTCATAAAAAGGTATGTTAGAAGAAAAATAAATAAAAATTTTAATATCCAAAAAACAAGGGGTGGAGAGGTGGTCTTTCATTTAAGACCACCTCTCAAAAGTGGGTGGAACTCCGCTTTAATACTTTGTACAGTGCAATAAAGGGATTTTGGCTTCACCTAAATTCTGGTTTATTAAACCCAACCCAGTTCACCCATCTATAGGAGGAGAAGCTCATTACAGTGGGTCCAAAAAAAATTGAGAAACCTTAAAAAAAATAAACACCAGCAGGCCAATAATTCTGATCAACATTTTGCAACAAACAGCCACCTACAACATCTAAACGTATAGCATCTTACATATTGACATCACAGGACTTTTCGTGATTGCAGAAAGGACACGTGAACTGCGTCTCAAGGACTCCAGTCTTCTTCTTGGGTGGAGGCTTTCTCTTTGACTTTCTACGTCCCATTTTTTTCCTAAAAAAACAAAAATAAATAAATATGAAATTATAATTTTTTAATAATGTGTAATTTAACTTTTTATCCACACAGAATCGGAACCAAAAAACAGTGCATACACAAATATCACGCACAGCAGTCAAGTCAATACAACTCTTCCAAGCAAATGTCCGGGTATTTTGTTAACAGAATGGAATAAGAGCATCTGTGAGCGTCCCGGATTAAAACCAGTATTACAAACAACGTTCATATAAATCATAACAGGAACGTTGGGGGGAGGAGGCAAAACTCCTGTGCAATAAGACAGCTCACCTGTAATCAATTGGTCTTCTCATTTCTACGACGATTAAAACATATTATAGCATGTGCTACTGTATAACCAGCTCTGGGATTGGACGACTCAGATACTGTGGAGGAGTCACAGTGCTAATGTTTGCCATAAGGGGCAAAGATCTCATCAACACTAAAAGTAGAATTTCCAGGCATCACCTAACTAATCTTAAAAATGCTCCCCTCCCCCCTCCAAACACCTATTCTGGTTAACCTGTATAAAGCCAACCATAGATGATACGATCTTCTTTCCTGCAACCTGTAAATTGCTTGATTACACCAGCAACACAGTCAGTGTTCATAGAGGAATCCCTCCCACTGAGCCATTGTGTATTCCTGGCAGGGGAGCCGCCCCTCCCGGGCGAACACAGATTCATGTCGGCGGATATCGCATCCTAAAAATCAGACATGCTGACAGATCGATCGACTTGGGTACAATCAGCCCACACATACATGGATCGAATCTCAGCCAGTCTCTGCTGAACTGGTCAAGATTTGAACCATCTATGGCCGGATTAAGAAAGAACTGTATACCTATTCAGGCCTCTCCAGTCCAGTTACGTGACCCCCCCCCCCATCAGCCAGAAACTGCTGCAGGGGAGCGGAGTGTGCATTTTGACAAGGGCTAGTAAAAAGCCTGGAGCAGTGACATCGCCCATAGAATTCTATGTCAAATTCATTGTCAGCACTCCCTCCTCTCCCCTGCAGCAACACTGGCCGACACAGGAGCTGGATCACGTGACTGGAGCAACCTGAAAATAGGCAAGTATATACATCTTTATTACACAGGTGATCAGAATAGGTGTTGGGAGGGGGGAGAGTGAGGAGAGAGCGGTTAAGATTAGTTAGGAGGTGTCTGGAATTCTAATTTTAGGCTCGGCTCACAACTATGTGTTGCAGGAAAGCCAACGACACCCCAAAAGCAAGCCGAAGACCCACGAGATCTGATTCCAGTGTGGCAAAAAAAAAAAAAAAAAAAAAAAAAAAAGAAGAAGGGGTGGGGGGCTACCTGCACCTTTTTTATGTGGACGCAGTGCAATTTGAGCCATACAAAATGATGGGCTCAAAATGCACTACACAGAATTGCATGTGATTTGCACAGGAATTCGGTGCGATTCACATTTGATGTGACCCATCACATCAGTGTGAACTCAGCCTCAAAGCCCAACTCGAGGATATAGAGAGAATATAAATATATATTTTCCACCCTTAGCCCTCATTCACACTGAGCACGGGTTTAAAATCGTTCATGGGCGATTTGAAAGACAAATATGTGGGTTCATGTACAGATGTCTACTGAGGTCACCAAAAGTAGTGCAGGAGCTACTTTTGGAAATCAGTGTGGCGTCGCACCGATTGGGACAGTGCCGTTGCCGCCAATAGGCTGCGACTTGGCATGCGAATTCACATTTTAAAATCGCACCAATATGAAAGGGGGCTTAGAGTGCAAGACTAAACACCAAACAAAACAAACCATCTTTTAATAGTGGCTTCCCCACAGCCCCAGGGTGCTGTGATGTTTTATTTAAAATATTCATTAGCATGTTGATGAGGGGAGATGATCCAGGGAGGGTAAAACATAGGATTAAACTACAGCTTTAGGCCTCATGTACACTGCTGCTGGTTTAGGATCAGTTGGACGTTTTTTCAGTTGCTCCTGAACTCTCCTCCATGTTATCTTATCAGTACTGTACAAAGGGACAGTTATAGTTGTTTCTACGCAATGGAGTTAAGAAACATTTTTTTGAAAAGGAAAAAAAAAAAAAAAAGAGTTCAGGACGGATGTTCAGAGGCATTTAAAAGCCTGTAACAGCTTTGTAAACATGGTAATGCTTGTTTAGCCGCATTTCATTTACTGTCGTTTTTTACTATTTGCAAGAAGAAGAAAAAAAAAACAAAAACACAACAAGCTCCTGAACACAAACGTGGCTAGACACGTAATATAAACGCAGCAAAAGTGGGAGGTTTTTAACCACTTGCTGCCCGCCCACCATCATATGACAGCAGGACGGTGCAGCTGTTATCCTGGGCCGCCATCATATGATGGCGGCCCTTCCAGGTCCCCTAGGGGGCGCACGCGCCCGCCGCGTCACTCAGGTCCTGGTGCGCATGTCCGGCGGCCGCGATGTCTGCCGGGCACCCGCGATTTCCTGGTAACCGAGCAGGACCGTGGATCTGTGCGTGTAAACACACACCTCCACGTCCTGTCAGATGGGAGGAGACCGATGGCGTGTTCCATGTACAAAGGAACACCGGTCGGTCTCCCCCCCTTCTGAGTTCCCTCCCCCCACAGTTAGAATCACTCCCTAGCAACATGATTAACCCCTACAGCGCCCCCTTCTGGTTAACCCCTTTATTGCCAGTCACATTTATACAGTAATCAATGCATTTTTTATAGCACGGATCGCTGTATAAATGTGAATGGTCCCAAAAATGTGTCAAAAGTGTCTGATGTGTCCACCGCAATATCGCAGTCACGATAAAAATTTGCAGATCGTCGCCATTACTAGTAAAAAAAAAAAATTAAAATGCTATAAATCTATCCCCTTATTTTGTAGACACTATAACTTTTGCGCAAACCAATATGCGCTTATTGCGATTATTTTTACCAAAAATATGTAGAAGAATACGTATCGGCCTAAACTGAGGAAAAAATGTGTTTTAAAAAAAAATAAATAAAATGGATATTTATTATAGCAAAAAGTAAAAAATATTTTTTCTTCTTCAAACTTGTCACTCTTGTTTTGTTTATAGCGCAAGAAATAAAAACCGCAGAGGTGATCAAATGCTCTATTAGTGGGGAAAAAATGATAAAAATTTCATATGTGTACAGTGTAGCATAACTGCACAATTGTTATTCTGAAATCTGAAAATTGGCCTGGGCAGGAAGGGGGTGAAAATGCCCGGTATGGAAGTGGTTAAACATCGTTCAGGGGAGGTTGTAAAACGTCCCGTGTACATTAAGCTTTAAAGTATAGGTGTACTTTTAATAGGCGTCACTAACTCCACTCCCTTCTCCTCCTATCTAATCTACACTAACAAAGCCAGCCACAGCCGGCTCCACATCCTCCTCCTCTTCATACTTCATCACTGAGCCCTCAGATATGTATAAAGGCTGAGAATGGAAATGCTGAGAAGACCACCATCTCCAGCCGTCCTGCAGGGATCAGTATTCTAGTGTATATCTTATTGAAGGCTCATTCTCAGTATGTGTGATACCCTGTAATAACCTGCACAGATCAGTGCGAGCTCATCACTAGGGTACGTTTGTTTTCTATGTCCCCCAATCACACCAAAACCTGCCTTCAGGGGGCTTGGAGTAAAAAAAAAAAAAAATGCAGACATGCTGGATGAATCCGCAATGCATAGACCCCACCCCATGTCAGCACTAGGGCTCATTCACACCAACAAAGCTCTCTGAAGAGAGATCTGCATTCAAGTGGTACTTCAGGAACCATCTGACATGTAGTGATCAGGAATTGCCTCGACCGGCTTTACCCCATGAAGCCCTCACTAGCACATCACAACCGCGTGGCACTTGCAGAGCGGCTATATTCAGCAGCACTATCCTTGCTGTACGATTCCTGCTACCAGTATGAAGCAAGGCACCGCAGATCACCTCCAGTCACCCAGTTGAGGGGCAGTAAAAGCATGGCTCAATCACAGGTTTTACTGCCCCACAACTCTGCAGGGAACAGGAATGAAGTGTCATTTGTGACATTTATAATGAAGCTAGAAAAGTAAACAGCCCAACACTCACCAGCCTGCACACTAATGCGGCTCAGTTTAGCATGCCTAATGGTGTGAATGAGGTCTCAAGGTACACCTGGAGTCAGGGATATGCTCCCGTACCTGTCCAGCTGAAGATACCAGGAAAAAAAAAAAAAAAAAAAATCTGTGTTGCTTTACCCCTTTAGGCCCCATTCAGATCTCGCCTAGATTCACACATATACGGTGTGGAAAACACAGCGATCCCACCACATTGTAAAACAATACAACATGTTTTTGTATTTTTTTTGTCAATACAAAATTTACCACCCCAAAAGGATTGCAAAGGCAATGCGGTCCCAGCTCCAAAATGGGCTCAATCACACCGCAATGAATGGCATGAGAATTTCACAGGAATGTGGAGCGGTTCTGTGCGGGTTTATGGTGTTCAGGGCTGAGCAGGGACAAGACTTTTAGGGCCGATTTACATGCGTTTTTTGTATGTCGCGCGTAAGGCAGATTATTAGGGCTGCAAATACGATTATTTTCATAATTAGTTGGCCGATTATTGTTTTGATCAATAACCTTAAAAAAAAAAAAAAAAAAGTCATTTTAAAGAACGTTCGATTTTCTAATCGTTTGTGGGGTCAAATCGACGTTCATTTTCAACCACAGTGACAGGAAAATTTGGAAATAGAAAAACTTCTTAGTCAAAGGAGTTTTCAGACAATGTAAGTGGTTTGTATGTATGCATTTGTTTTACCCACTTGCTGACCGGCTCCTGTACATATACGTTGGCACTTTGAAGATGGATATCTCGGTAACGGCAGCAGCTGCTGCCACAACCCAGGTATCCATCTCTTCAGGAGCCGATCCTAATGGTGGTCTCTGTGGCGGATACGCCGCAAGATCACCGTTAGTGGCGGGAGAGGGGCCCCCCCCTCCAACCGCTCTCCGGAGCAGTCGGCACCGGCGGATGCGATCGGGTCTTTGTCGTGGCTGGGTATGGAGACGAGTGAGGCTAAGATGGCCCCGACCCGTCTTTATACCATAACAGGGCGGAAGTGACGTCATAACGTCACTTCTGCCCATACGTCTTAAAGGCACATTTTTCAATGTCATTTTTTTTAAAATGACAATTTTTTTTTGTATTTTTTTTTTTTTTTTTTTGCATTTTAGTCCAAATATGAGATCTGAGGACTTTTTTGACCCCAGATCTCATATTTAAGATGACCTGTCATGCTTTTTTTCTATTTCAAGGGATGTTTACATTCCTTGTAATATTAAAAAAAAAAAAAAAAAAGTCATTTTTATTAACAGTGAAAAAAATAAAATCAAGTAAAATAAGAATAAAAAGTTTTTTTAAAGTGCCCTGTCCCGATGAGCTTGCACGCAGAAGCGAACGCATAAGTGAGTAGCGCCCAAATATGAAAATTTTGGTCAAACCACATTAGAGCTGCACGATTAATCGTATAGAGAATAGTGATCTCGATTCACCCCTCCCCCCCGATCTCCAGCCAGGATTACCGCGATTCTTGGGGGGCGTGGTCTCGGCATGGAAGTGTGAGGACGTGTTTCACTTCCTACTGAGCTCCCGGTCCTCGGCTCTCCAGCAGTCCTCCACGGTAGACATACCCAACATTATCCTCTCCAGCTAGTTACCCCGGTGGCAGGGAAGGCTGACTGCTACAAGAGAGGTCCCGCTGGTGGGATGGAGCATTTCCTGGTCCCCATACACTCCGCGGCTTCTACCCCAGACACATCCAAGATGGCACCTGTGGCTACCACGAGGACGGCACTCAGACTGTTGGCTGCAGACCTGGAGAGAGAAACGGATGGCTCAGGCAATGATATGCTGCCGTTCTCACCACCCAGTGATCTCTCCCCCTGCCTGCCTCGCTCTCTCTCCCTCACACCACTCCTTAGCCCAGACAGACAATGATGAGCGCTGCTCCCTGCATATGCCACTATCCAATGTCCATGCAAGCTGATTTACCTGGACCCAGCTTCTCTCAGCCCCGGTGTGGGACAGAAAGACACGCTCTGAACCCTGATGTCACATCTCCGGTCACAGTGAGTACATCACACAGTGCGACACCCCAGCAGGGGTCTTACTGGGCAGCTCACTGAGCAGACTATTTGGGTATTCTTACAAAAACTCTCCACCAGAGAGGACTTTGAATCACTGGCCTTTCGTGTAGAGATGGCTCTCAGGGGGGAGATGGCTGGGCTTAAGCAGGAAGTAGATGTTACAACACGGGTCACTACGCTAGAATCTGAGGCAACTACCATCACTCAATCTGTAACCAACATGCAGACGGTGTCATCGAGATGTAGCCTGGACCGGAGGATGAGCCGCCGGAACGCAAATGGCGCCGATATCGGAACCAACGTCAGCAACCGGAACTGACTTCAGTCAGCAGAAAGCATAGTGCCCGGCCTGGACTGCGCGATCAACACGCCGCTCGCTCCCGATGCTTGGGGCTGGTTATCCACCCCTCGCTGTATTAAATGAATAACCAGCCCCGAGCATCGGGAAGTGAGCGGCGTGTTGATTGCGCATGCGCTGTCTACAGCTGATTTTTCTTTTTTAATTTAACCATATTAAAAAATCGTGATCTTTATTCCAAGCAAAAGAATTGCGATTCTCATTTTTCCCAGAACCGTGCAGCTCTAAACCACATGTGAGGTATCGCCACGATCGGTAGAGCGAGAGCAATAATTCTATCCCTAGACCTCCTCTGTAACTCAAAACATGCAATCTGTAGACTTTTTTAAACGTCGCCTATGAAGATTTTTAAGGGTAAAAGTTTGATGCCATTCCACGAGCGGGCACAATTTTGAAGCGTGACATGTTGGGTATAAATTTACTTGGCGTAACATTATCTTTCATAATATAAAAAAAAAAAATTGGGCTAACTTTACTGTTGTCTTATTTTTTTTTTATTCAAAAAAGTGAATTTTTTTCCAAAAAAAAAAAATGGCGCTTGTAAGACCACTGCGCAAATACAGTGTAAAAAAAGTATTGCAATGACCGCCATTTTATTCTATAGGGTGTTAGAAAAAATAAATAAATGTTTTGGGGTTCTAAGTAATTTTCTAGCAAAAAAAAAAAAAACTGTTTTAAACTTGTAAACACCAAAATCTCAAAACAAGGCTGGTCTTTAAGTGGTTAAAAACAGAATGTTAAAAACAATTGAAAATTTCAAACAACGTTCTTTCATTCAGGGCAAGTACAAAGATTTTTCTTCTGAAAATTGATCCGTGTGGCCATCATAAAGCTCGGTTGATCTGTTTCTGCAATGCTTTTTGCTGTGTTTTGATTTTTGCGCATGTGATTTTGCTGCGATTTGTGTTTTTGCTTTTTTTGACCAATTTGTTGGGCAAATTAAAAAACAAATTGCTGCAAAAATGCATAATATGCTTTTCTGCAGGTGAATCTCCATTGAAGTATATTGAACAAAAAAAGCACCGTTCTGCTTTAAACAAACAAAAAAAAAAAAGTCCCTGACGCTTTCAGGGACTCACAGCGGCTGAAAAAAGCACCAAAAAACACAGAGATGTGAACCGGGTCTAAGACGTTTAGTAACATAATGGGGTTAAAAAAAAAAAAAAAAAAAAATAGCCCTTTATAGTACAAGAGAAAAAAAATAAAAAAAATCACTACTGGAAGGGGTTCATTTTTTTCTGTAGAACAGTGAAAGTAATATTTACAGTAGCGATTTGCTCTTTTTGTACCATAAAAGGCTCATTTTAGGTTTTTTTTAACCCCATTATGTTACTGACCGATTAATCGATAATGAAAATAGTAATCAATTCATTTCATAATTGATTAGTTGTTTCAGCCCTACAGATTATTCACTTTAACGGGCTGCGCCTTATGCACATTTGTTGTCAAAAATAAGCTGTGTCAATTGCACTGGGTCAGAACTGCCATTAGAAATAATGGCACACAAAACGCATGTTGCGTTCTTTGCCGCCATTTGGAATCGCGGGCAGAATCGTTGATTCCAAATGACCTAATATGAACGTGGACTTTGGGCCAGGTCACACCAGAACGTGGTGCGGAAAGGGGCGTTTGGGGTTCAAAACCCACTGCCTTTGCGATCTGCTGTGGGAGCCAGTACATTGTTCACAGCACCAGATCACATGTTACCGCAGAACAATTTGGTGCGTTTCTGAAAATCAATGCATGCACGACTTTGTGCATTCCGCTGTGTTTTTCAACCCGTTCATTAAATGAATGGGCTGCAAAAAAAGAAAGAAGGCGCTGGAATCACACAGTAATGCGTTCCTGTGTGATTTTGGTGGGACCAGCCCTTCAATTTTAAACTTGTGTGTGCAAATAAAACATTACAGTGAACATCGCAAAAGTCAGTAAACATGTAAATTATGAGAAAGGAAAGTAATAGGGATCCGTCCTGTGAAAAACTTCACGTGCAGATTAGGGTTGCACTGATACCACTGCTGATACTGATTCTTTATGTCATGTGACAGTGGCACTAATGAAGCGTGGACTGTGTCAGTCATGTTTTATTTTTTTGGGTGCGATAAAAGGAGTCTAGACAGACCTCTGACATCTCCCCTTTAAGACAGGGAAAGAGACTGAGGACACAGATTCCCCAGTCCCTTTCTCTGTAGCCTCAGCTGCACTGAAGATGAATGGACAGGAGACAGAGGCTCCTCTCCATTCATAAACTGAAGCATCGTAAACACTGACTCTTCATTCAGAAAAGGAAGGACATGTTTACCAGCTCCTTCCTCCGCTCTCCATCCTGAAAGATCTGGGACAGTGGAGGGGGATGGGACCAGAGGAGGATACAGGGGAGGCTGCCCTGGTATCAGATTAGACATCAGAGCATTTGTACGAGTACTACGAGTATTTCTGAAAATGCTTGGTATCAGCACCAATACTAGTATCAGTGCAACCCTAGTACAGATCACTATTCCACATGTGCCAACTCCAGCGCGCCCCAAACCACAGCCTCTTCCCAGAAATCCATGTCCCTCACCCACTGAGGTTATGTGCACTTTATTACCAAAAGTATTGGGACACCTGCCTTTACACGCACATGAACCTTAATGGCATCCCAGTCTTAGTCCGTAGGGTTCAGTACTGAGTTGGCCCACCCTTTGCAGCTATAACAGCTTCAACTCTTCTGGGAAGGCTGTCCACAAGGTTTAGGAGTGTGTCTATGGGAATGTTTGACCATTCTTCCAGAAGCGCATTTGTGAGGGCAAGTACTGATGTGGACGAGAAGGCCTGGCTCGCAGTCTCCGCTCTAATTCTTCCTAAAGGTGTCCTTTCGGGTTGACGTCAGGACTCTGTGCAGGCCAGTCATGTTCCTCCACCCCAAACTTGCTCATCCATGTCTTCATGGACCTTGCTTTGTGCACTGGTCCAAACAGGGTTGCCACCTCATCCCTTTAAACCCGAACACATTAACTACACAGGTTCTGTGGCTGATTAAGGTGGTAATTCAACTCACTTGGTGCCTTATCTGCATTAAATTAGCCTCAGAACCTGTGTAATTCAAAGGTGTTCGGGTTTAAAGGGATGAGGTGGCAACTCTAGAGCCAAATGATTTGGTGGAGGGATGGGGATTATGGTGTGGGGTTGGGCTTGGCCAATTAATTCCAGCAAAGGGAACTCTTAAAGTGGAGTTCCACCCAAAAATGGAACTTCCGCTTTAAGTGATGGTGACCCCCTGACATGCCACATTTGGCATGTGATTTTTTTTTTTGTGGGGGGGGACCCAGTTTTTATGGGCACCCAGCTCCCACTTCCTCCCCGGGCTCCGGAAGGAAGATCACCTCTCCTCCCTCCCATCTTCTGGGACACGTCACAGGTCCCAGAAGATTGCCACCCATTCACATCACGCAGCGTGGCTCGCACATGTGCAGTGTGTGCCCAGCTGTGGAGCCACAGCCAGGCGCCCACAGTTAGAACTTCGGCACTGCGGAGAGGAGCGAGGCTTCTTGCATCCGCATCGCTGTACCGCGGGGACAAGCGAGTGTCCCATTATTTAAAGTCGGCAGCTACACTTTTTGTAGCCGCTGACTTTTAAATGGGTGGAACTCCGCTTTAAGTCATCAGAATACCAAGGCATTTTGGACAATTTCATGCTCCCAACTTTGTGGGAACAGTTTGGGGACGGCCCTTTCCTGTTCCAACATGACTGTTCACCAGTGCACAAAGCAAGGTCCATAAAGACATGGATGAGCGAGTTGGGGGGGGACTTGACTGGTCCACACAGAGTCCTGACCTCAACCCGATAGAACACCTTTGGGATGAATTAGAGTGGAGACTACGAGCCAGGCCTTCTCGTCCACATCAGTTCCTGACCTCACAAATGCACTTCTGGAAGAATGGTGAAACATTCCCATAGACACACTCCTAAACCTTGTGGACAGCCTTCCCAGAAGCAGTTATAGCTGTAAGGCCCCTTTCACACTGGAGCGGTTTTCAGGCGGTATTGTGCTAAAAATACCGCCTGAAAACCACCCCTAAACAGCCTCCGCTGTTTGTTCAGTGTGAAAGCCCGAGGGCTTTCACACTGATGCGGTGCGCAGGTAGGGCGGTGAAAAAAGTCCTGCAAACCGCTTTTTTGGAGCGGGGAAGGAGCAGTGTATTCACCACTCCTTCCCCGCTCCTGCCCATTGAAATCAATGGGACAGCGCGGCTATAGCCACGCTGTACGAGGGATTTTAACCCTTTTTCGGCCGCCAGCGGGTGTAAAACCGCACCGCTAGCAGCCGAATATCGCTGCAAGAACGACGGTACAGCAGCGCTAAAAATAGCGCTGTTGTACCGCCGACGCCCCCACCGCCCCAGTGTGAAAGGGGCCTAAAGGGTGGGCCAACTCAATATTGAACCCTACGGACTAAGACGCCGTTAAAGTTCATGTGCGTGTAAAGGCAGGCGTCCCAATACTTTTGGTAATATAGTGTATAAGTACCTGGAAGAGTCCATAGGATGGACCTGGCCAACTTGGCACGGATCACATTCCGGACCGCAATCAGCGATGAAATGAGGACGTCACAAGAAAAAAAAAACAAAAGTGATTGGTTGGCTCCCATTTCTGTCCATCTGAAAATGCCAAGTGCCTGGCTGTGTCTGCCCACCCTTCAGTGCTCTCTGGGTGTCTGATGAGGGACAAGCATGCAGCCAGTGAAGTCTGAACTCCGGCCTTCTCATTATGAAGGTAATAAAGACACAGGATCAGCAGACAAGCGGTATTTACAGAGGGGGGGGGGGGGGGTCAGCAATGGAGGCCTATTAGGGTCAGATCCCCTATAAGAAGACATAGAATAGAAGACTGCCCCTGATAGAGAGATAAACACATCGTATACATACAATGACAAACACCCCTACACACAGATTAGTGCTGCGATCTCCTGGGAGGCAGATGGTTGCTATAGGCAACAGCCAGCCCCTCTCCTGGCTGCTTTGGAGGCCCCTAATGTGCCCACACAACATCCATGGCGGAGATACGGGAACCCCCAGCACTGAGCCGACCCATCTCCCATTATTTACCTTCCTTTTCCCGCCGCTCTATCTCCTTCCTCGCCAAAGCTGCTGACTGCTCCGTGTGACCGGAAATGCCCTCTCTCTCTCCGCATGCACTTCCCGTTTCAGCTAATCCCGCCCCCTTCCGTTTTACGATTGGACGAGCCAGGAGGACGGAGACATTGGCCCGCGAGGAGACGCCAATCGCAGAAAGAGGGAGGGGCGGGATCTGCAGAGAGGGGATGTGGGGCGGGCGCTGATTGGCTTGTCCGTATAACTCCACGGCGTTGCTGGTTGCTAAGGCCTGGCGCGCGAAGCTGGGGAGAGGAACACGTGGCTGTGTGATGGGGGGAGGGGAAGGATCGCCTCTCTATCATCATCCTCATCTCTATCATTCATCATCCCCCATCTCTATCATTGTCCCCATCCAGTGGTTTCCATTATTTTATAGTCACAGAGCAGGCATGTAACACACGAAGTCTATGATGTGTGTACTTGTTCTGGTCAGTGACTGGTATAAATTGATTCACTTCCCAACCAGGCAATTCCGACTCTTCTCTCCTACATGCAAAAATCGACTTTTTATTCTTTTGCAAGAAAAATCACTTAGAACACCCAAACTTTATATATATATATATATATATATATATATATATATATATATATATATATATTAGCAGAGACCTTATAGAATAAAATGGTGGGTGTTGCAATTTTGTTATGCGGTATTTGCACAGCAGTTTTCAAACGCAATTTTTGGGAAAAAAATACAGTTTAATGAATCTTATTGCACACAATCACTATATAATACCACGTTTAAAAAAAAAAAAAAAATTTGTAAAAGTTATTGCCGAGTAAATAGATACCTAACATGTCACGCTTTAAAATTGCGTCCGCCCGTGGCATCGAGGCAAAATGCGATACTTAAAATTCTCCTTAGGTGACGCTTTACACGCCTTTACAGGTTACCAATTTAGAGTTACACAGGAGGTCTGGGGCTAGAATGATTGCTCTCGCTCTGACGTTCGCGGCGATACCTCACGTGCGGTGCGATCACCATTTACATATATACGTGCGCGTTCGCATTTGCGTGTAAGCACAGAGGGACGGGGCGCTTTCATTTTTTTCATTATTGTTATTTATTTTATCCAAAACTTTTTTTTTTTTACGCTGTCTAATTTATTTATTTATTTTTTATTAACTTTATTGCTATCACAAGGGATGAACAGCATCCTTTGTGACAGCATGGGCCGTACCAGGTCCTCTTTATGAAGAGATCTGGGGTCTATTAGACATCAGATCTCTCCTCTGGCCTCCCATGCAGCAGATGAGACACAGATCGGTCTGATAGGCTGCTTTCCTGGCCGTTAGCGGAGAGGCGGAACCGGAAGTTACAAACTACTCGTCGTTCACAGAGAGGAAGGCACATCAGTTCCTCTCTCTCTGTTTTGTCCCGCCGTTGCACCGGTCACATTGTTCCCAGGCTCCGCGATCAGACAGCAGAGTCTGGGAAAGGCGGCGGGAGAGGGGGCACCCGTAGAAGTGATCGAGTGGCTGTTCAGCCACTTGAATCACTTCTGCAGTACAGCGAATCGCCACCTGAAGGTTTTCATACCGGGATGATGACATCATCCCGTTATAACCACTTGCAAACCGAGGATGTTCATGGGGACCAAAACAAAACAAGTTTACTCTACCTATTGTAGAGAATATACTTTGCTTCCTATCCAGAATTGGGGGAAACTCTTCTCAGTTCCTGCTGGAGAAGAAAAGTACCCACTGGGGAGATTTCCCCCTCACTTCCTGTCAAGAAATCAATCTACTAATTTGGTTAATTACGCTCACTTCCTGTTGGGAGAGAAACACACCCATTGGGGTCCGGGTGCTTTTTTCAATCACCTTGGTGATATCTGCAGCTTCTATCATCTTGTTTTTTGTCACTTGTATCATCATAGATACATTTTATATATCTCCTACATTATAGAAGTCCCCTCCACTGCGGGGTGTTGGTGTGTGCGGTCCGGTGTTCCTCGTTGAGGTCCCCCTCTCAGCTCCCAGGCCAGGCTCCATGGCTCACCCCTGGCTTTGTTTTGTCATACGGTTCTAGTTTTGGCTATCATGTGAGTAATGGCCCATTATGCCCAAATTTCCCCCCTTTTCTGCTAATTTTGTTAGACCCTGAAACTATATTGCTTTTCATAAATTTTTTTATAGAATTTAGATGCATCTGGCTCCTGAAGAATGGATTGAAGTCCATGAAACGCAGCGTCGGGCCTACCTTTGATGCATCAAACACACATTGACCAATTTTCAGATGTTTTTTTTACTTCACATGACTTTTATCTTGCTTGGGGGATTAAGATGCATAATTGTACCTACCCATGTCCCATGGTTGTACATACATAGATTTATTGTCTATATGCGATTATTTTATGTCTAATATATGCAATGCGATTTTATGCCATGTTGATCATTGGTCCTTAATAAACATACATATGTTTGCACCTCTGTGAGTGTGATTGGGCTGCATCATGCACACCTCATTTAAAGTCCCAACCTCCCCCCCTATTTTTCATGATATTAGAGGATGGGGGCGCAAACTTTCCCTTGCGTCCCATTTAAAGTCCTAAGTTAGCTTTTCCCCCCATTGCTTGTATGGGGGGGGGGGATTCTCCTTAATTCCTGTCAGAAAAAAAAAATGTGCCCAGTGGGGAAATTTTCACTAACTTCCTGTCTGGGCAGGAACATACCCATTGGAGATACACTTCTCAGTTCCTGTTAGGGAGGAAACATACCCATTGGGGAGATTTTCCCTCAACTCCTGTTGGGAAAGAAACACGCCCACTGGGAAGAATACCCCTATTTCCCTTAACGTCTTTCAGGACAGCACCTTGAAAGTGTGGCTCCACCCACTTGACAGGAAACACACCTCCACCAAACTTTAAAAGGAGGCTCCTTCCCACTTCTCATCAGTTTATGTGTCTCCTCCAGTGGGAACACATGTGGGAGTTTGGAGCTCTCAAGGTTCTGTCCAGAGAGAACAGGCTTCCTACTTCACTATTTTTTCTTACCTCAGGAGAGCCAATTTCTCCCATTTTTCACAGGCTTACGAGTGCCGGGGGGATGGGCTCCTTCTCCCTCGTCAGTGCTCGGGGAGAGCCAGGACTGCTCCAGGTATCGCTGCTCCCAGGCGGGGGGCATCGGGCATGACAGGCACTTGTTTTTTGCCAGCACATGTTTTTTTCCCTGATGCCGCCGCCATCTTGGGAAGGGCAGTCAGAGGACTGCATCCGCCGGATGTGAGGTATCCGGAAGTGGGGCGGCATCCAAGGAGCAGGCGCCAGGCGTCATTTCCGCCGGAAACGCAGGGGGAGGAGGGAGGAATAGGTCTGGTGCCTATTTATTTCCGGTTCCGGTCCGGCGCACAGGTGCTATTGGAGTCCCGAACCGGCGTTTTTGCCACAAGCATCACGCTGCTGCCTCAGCATGGATTCAGGACCTGCAGCTAGTGGAACAGGCACAGGCACCAGCAAGGCCCAGGTAAGGAGCAGACTGTAGTTTCTGATCAGCTTTACTGTGGGGTCTCTCTCTAGCCCTCTTCTCTCTAAATGTTAGTGAAGTTTGAGGGTATTTTTTCCCCCTGGTGGCGGAGGGGCCTGTGAGGGCACATGAGTCTGATAGCTTTTCTCACTGTGCACCTGTGGTGAGCATCTTGAGTAATCAAGCTGACTCTAAAAGATGGTTTGTCTTTTTTTCTCTCTCTTTTTCCCTTATCATGGCAGGCCAAGAGCTCTGACCCTGGGATTAGAAAGAAATGTCCTTCATGCAAAATTAAGTTAAATGAAGGCTGGAAAAAGGCTTTATGTCAAACATGTATTGACTCCTTGGTGAGGGAAGAAACCACTTCCGCATGCAGTGATCTAATCGCATCTGCTAAAAAGGAATTGGATGCTACCATTCAATTCTTCAGATCCTCACTCACTAATCCATCTGCAAGTTAGCCCACTACCTCACAGTCCTCTCAAGGCTCACTTAGTCCCGGCAGTGGAGGCAGAGATGGATCCTCTGAACCGGGAAGGGCTTTCCCCATCCCATTCTAATGAATCGGATGAGGATGTGATGAGCTGGAAAATACGTCTTCCAAATATAAATTATCTTTGGATCAGGTGGACGGCCTTTTAAGGGCTTTTTATGCTACTCTAGGCCTAGAGGAAGAGCATAAGGAAATGTCTTTAGATGACAAGATGTATGCAGGGCTTAGCGAGTCTAAGTCCCGTACCTTTCCAGTCCACGCAGTGATTTCTGAAACAATCAGAAAGGAATGGGCTGACCCTGATAGGAAACCATTCTTCTCTAGGGCTCATAAGAGAAGGTTCCCTTTTGATGAAGACCCAGCGGCTCTCTGGAATAAGGTTCCAAAACTTGATGCAGCCTTTTCTCAGGTGTCAAGATCTACTGATCTGGCATTTGAGGACATGGGGATCTTAAAAGACCCCATGGATAAAAAAATGGATCAACAGCTCAAGCGGACTTGGCAATCCGTTATGGGCAACCTTAAGCCAGCAATGGCAACTACTTGCATCTCCAGGAACTTGGAGTATTGGGTAAATCAGCTTAGAGCTCATATAATAGCAGATTCCCCTAAGCAAGAAATCCTTGACTCCTTTTCTACTCTCTCAGCAGCCGTAGCCTATGTCTCTGATGCCTCAGCAGAGTCTATCAGGATGACAGCTAAGGCTGCAGCCCTTGCTAATTCTGTTAGACGGGCTTCATGGCTAAAGACTTGGCAGGGGGACGCAGCATCTAAAAATAAATTATGCGGGGTCCCTTTTCTAGGAGACATTGTTTGGCCCTGATTTGGATTCAGTTCTGGACAGGACTGCAGATAAAAAGAAATCTTTTCCTGTCAAAAAGTAGAAACAACCAGTCAAACGTTTTTTTCGCCCTCAAAGGGCTCAGGAACAAAACAAGCGAAAAAGAAAAATTGGTCAGGGCAGAGGGGAAAAGGCAAAGGAAATAACCTTTTCCATCCTCTTGCGTCAACCAGCAAGATGCAATGACAGCCGGTTACAGGTGGGGGGAAGACTGCAGGGCTTTCTCCCCTATTGGGCAAGCATAACGGAAAACCAGTACATTCTGAATATGCTAGCCCAGGGTTACAGTATAGAATTTTCAGATCTCCCCCTAGAAAGGTACTTAGTGTCAAATCTTCCAAGAGATGTAACAAAATCCCTAGCAATGAAGAGCCTATTAAAGGATCTGATAGATCAGGGGGTTATGACTTACGTCCCACAGGGGGAGCTTTATCAGGGATTTTATTCCCGTATATTCCTGATAAAAAAGCCATCCGGAAATTTTCATTTAATCCTAAACCTGAAACCACTGAACAGATCAGTCCAATACAAAAGATTTCGTATGGACTCCATCTCCACGGTCAAGAATCTATTGACAAAGGAATGCTTTATGGCATCAATAGACCTTCGAGATGCCTATCTGCATATCCCCATAGCCCCGCAGTCCCAAAGATTCCTAAGATTGGCGATAAATTTGGGGAAAGAGGTTCTGCATTTGCAATTCAGGGCCCTCCCCTTTGGCCTTTCTTCTGCCCCACGAATATTTACAAAAATAATGGCCGAAGCGCTTGCACCTCTTCACATGCAGGGGATTGCGGTAATTCCGTACCTGGATGACCTACTCCTTTTTGCCCCCTCCAGGGAAAGACTGCTAGAGGACCTCGGAAAAACCAGAGGTCATCTAGAAACCTTGGGTTGGATCATAAATATGCAGAAGTCAAATTTCAATCCGGCTCAGAAAATACTATTCCTGGGGTATCAGATCTGTTCAAGGGAACAGAAGATTTTTCTCCCAGAAGAGAAAAAGATGAAAGTCCAGAAGGTGGTAGCGTCCTTACAGGCAAGCCAGGAATTATCAGTCCGACAAGTGATGTCATCCCTAGGAACCCTAACCGCAACCATACCAGCCATTTAATGGGCAAGGTTACATTTTAGGCCTCTTCAGACTTTTCTCCTGAGAATATGGAATCACAGGACAGAATCTCTGGAAGCAAAGGTGAAAATACCCACCAAAATCAAAAGATCACTTTGGTGGTGGAGACAGGAGAATCTGTCAAAGGGCCTGCTCTGGTCATTTCCAATAGAAAAGGTGGTAACGACAGATGCCAGTGTATGGGGTTGGGGAGCTCACTTAGACCAAGACTTCACGCAAGGAATGTGGTCTCGGACAGAAGCAAAGAGGTCCTCAAATTGGAGGGAACTAAGGGCAGTCGCCTTAGCATTAAATGCCTTCTCTCCTATCCTTCAAGGTTCCCATGTCCGGGTCCTCTCAGACAACGCCACTATCATAGCCTACCTAAACAAACAGGGGGGCACAAGAAGCAAAACACTTCAGTTGCTAGCTTCAAAGATCCTGATTTGGGCAGAAAATCATGTACGGTCCTTATCAGCAGTCCACCTCAAAGGCACCTTAAATGTAGTGGCAGATTATCTAAGCAGAAGGCGGATTCAGGAGTCAGAATGGAGCTTGAATCCAGAAATCTTTGCAATGATTACCAGGGCCTGGGATCAACCACAAATAGACCTATTTGCGTCAGAAGAAAATACACTACTCCCAGTATTTTTCTCGATTCACAGAAACGACAGGGCCCAGGGGACGGATGCGTTAATTCAGCCCTGGAACTTCCATCTGGGTTACGCATTTCCTTCTTTCCAACTTATCCCGTTGGTGTTAAGGAAGATACAGAGGGAGAAGGTGGCAGTAATCCTAATTACTCAATTTTGGACAAAAAGGGCATGGTTTTCCACCATTCTACAGATGACAGTCAAACCATTTTGGCGGCTGCCTCTCCGGCAAGACCTGCTCCTACAGGGTCCAATTCAGCATCCAGGAGTGGCCAGTCTAAGCCTCACGGCCTGGTTTCTGAGGAGCAGTTGTTAAGAAACAAGGGTCTGTCACAAGCCTTGGTAACTACCTTACTTTCCAGTAGGAAAATAGTGACCAGAAAAATCTATGCTAAATATTGGAAAGTCTTCAACTCTTTCTGTCTTTCGACTAAAAGAAAAGTAAGAAATTTAGTGTCGATTTTGGAATTCCTTCAAGAAGGGGCAGACAAAGGCTTGTCAGTCAGCACCCTTAAGGTACAAATAGCTGCTTTGGGAGTATTTCTAGAAAGACCAGTCTCTTCCGAGCCCTTGGTTAAAAGATTTTTCGAGGCGCTTTCCAGGTCCAGACCAGCTCCGGCTAAGCACTTTCCCAATTGTGATCTATCAGTGGTCCTGCAAGCCCTCACAAAGGAACCTTTTGAACCACTACAAGAGATCTCTCTAAGGAATCTTACTCTGAAAACCTTGTTCTTAGTTGCAATAACGTCAGCAAGGAGAATTGGTGAGCTGCAAGCCCTATCTGTTAAAAGACCCTTTTTAACTATCTACACAGATAGGATTATACTTAAAACCAATCCGGGTTTTTTGCCAAAGGTGGCGTCAGCCCACAATAGGTCACAGGAGATCATCCTGCCAACCTTTTGCTCTGACCCCTCGGGGAAAAAAGAAGGGAAATTCCATAATTTGGATGTAAGAAGGACTTTATTACAGTATCTGAAGGTAACAAGTAACTTTCGGTCCTCGGACTCTCAGTTTATACTTTTTTCTGGTAAGAAGAAGGGCCAACAAGCTTCTAAGGGGTCTATAGCTAGATGGCTTAAATCAGCTATTCTAGCAGCCTACTCTCAATCGGGGCTATCTCCCCCGCTGGGAATTAAAGCACATTCTACCAGGGCTCAGGCCACTACATGAGCAGAAATAGCTTGTGCCACCCCAGAACAGATTTGTAGGGCGGCTACGTGGTCAAGTTACCTTACGTTTGTCCCTCATTACAGGCTGGATCTTCTGTCAGCAAGTGAACAAACTTTTGGCAGAAACGTCTTACAGGCTGTGGTCCCTCCCTAAGTGGGTAAGTCTCTATTATCCTCTCAAGGTGCTGTCCCGAAAGACGTTAAGGGAAAAATTAAGTTAGACTTACCGGTAACTTGTTTTCCAGGAGTCTTTCAGGACAGCAGCAACCCGCCCTTATTGTATTAAATTACTATGCTGTGACTAACCATATTCTGATTATGTGTTCCAGCTTGGGCCAGAGGTTCTCTAGTACTACTGATGATAAGTGGGAAGGAGCCTCCTTTTAAAGTTTGGTGGAGGTGTGTTTCCTGTCAAGTGGGTGGAGCCATGCTCTCAAGGTGCTGTCCTGAAAGACTCCTGGAAAACAAGTTACCGGTAAGTTTAACTTGATTTTTCCTGTTTGGGCAGGAACATACCCATTGGAAAAAAATAGCCCTCACTTCCTATCAGAAAAGGGATGTACCCACTGGGGAGAATGTCCCCACTTCCTGTCTAGGCAGGAACATACCCATTGGGGAGACTCTCCTCAGCTCCTGCCAGGAAAAAAATGCATCTATTGGGGAGATTTTGTTTCACTTCCTATTGGGAAATTAACAAACCCATTGGGAATATTTCCCCTCCCTTCCTGCCAGGAAAGAAATGTGTTCATTAAGGAGATTTCCTCTCATGTCCAGTTGGGAAAGTAATGAACCGATTCACTTTCTGTCTGGGCAGAAACATACCTATCGGGGAGATTCTCCTCAGTTGCCGCCAAGAAAAGAAACATACCCATTTCGGAGATTTTCTCTCACTTCCTGTTGCAAAAGAAATGCACCCATTGGGTTGAATACCCCCCTACACTTCCTGTCTGGGCAGAAACATACCCATTGGGGAGACTCTACTCAGTTCCTGCTGGGGAAGAAAAGTACCCACTGGGGAGATTTCCCCTCACTTCCTGTCAAGAAAGCAATCTACCAATTGGGGATAATTACCCTCACTTCCTTTTGGAAGAGGAACATAACCATTGGATAGATTCTCCTCACTTCCTGTATGGACAGGTAGACTGGTGTCCCATTGGCGAGACTCTTCTTAGTTTTGTTTTGGGTAAGAAATGCACCCACTGGGAAGAATACCCCTTACTTCCTGTTTGGGCAGAAACATATCCATTGGAGAGAATACCCCCTTCCTACCAGAATTGGGTGGCATCCAATGGGGAGAATGCCTCTGACTTCCTGTCTAGGCAGGAACATACCCACTTGGGAGGCTCTCCTCAGTTCCTGCCAGGAAAAAAAAACACTCATTGGGGAGATTTATCCTCACTTCCTGTTGGGAAATTAAAGTACCCATTGGGGATAATTCACATCCTGTTGGGAAAGTAATGGACCGACTGATTCACTTCCTGTCTGGGCAGGAACATACCCATTGGGGAGACTCTCAGTTGCGGTCAGGAAGGAAACATACCCATTGGGGAGATTTTCCTCTTACTTCCTGTTGGAAAAGAAATGTACCCACTTGGGGGGGGGGGTACCCCCCAATTCCTGTCTGGGCGGGACCATACCCATTGGAGAGAATACCTATCCCAAGGCAAGAGGCCTGCCCCTCATGACCCTGCTGATTACCATCTCCAGTTTGATGCTGAACAGGGCCTTTCCATCAAAGGGGATTTTGCACCAGGTCTGCTTCAACCATCCATGGTTTCCAACATATGACCCTTCTTCCCATGACAGCATGAAGCCTCACTCCAGCTGTGCAGCAGATTGCATCTAGAGCTGTCTCCCCCCAAAAAATTGCTGCGATCTTCAACAACCTTGATAATGCTCTTGGGCTCCACTTTACTGGCCACCGCCATTTATGTGTTATCTGACAATATTCAGGGGGTTCTTGCCCCTGATGCAAGTACACTGGCCAGTCTACATGCTGCTTCTACCATCTTGGAACAATACTGAGTCTACCATAACTAAAAATAACATTCACTAACCTCATTACATCTGTGTCAACTTCTGGATTCCCCTGAAACATGGCTTCATCAGGCTCCGTTAGTGGGTCCATCTTCTGGAATGATGGCTTCTTGTCCATCCTCTTCTATTTCTTTCTTTGTAATATAATCTACTTTCTCCAACGGAGGAAATGCCGCTACAAGCTTTTCCACATAGGGATATTATTTCATGGATTTCTAGGGTTCCCCTTCTGGGACTTCCCAATGGAAGCATTGCTTACCTGCTGCAGTAAATGCCTCTATGGGGGCAAAGTCAAAGCCTACATACCAGCACCTACTTCTTCACCATCACAACGGTTTCCGTCGATTCTGGCAAGGAGAACACAGTGATTATTGCTAGCAGTTATAGCCGCTGGTAATAATCGCATGTAAAAATCCGAAATACTGGTTGTACCCAAGTCCATCGATGTATCGACTTGGGTACAATCAGCCTGCTCATAGATGGTTTGAATCTTAGCCGGTTCAACAGGGAATTCAAACCATCTATGGCAGAAAACTGTAAATGATTCACTTCAGCGATGGCTGTCTGTATGCTGAAAATCTAACTATGTGTAGCGCACCCCCGAAGGAGCCACTAGTTTGATAAGCCCTCTGATACTGGTTTCTTTCTACGAGCAATTGGTCTACGCCTTTGCCACTCTGACACACCCTTGCTCAATGGAATAAACACCACCAGATTAGATTATTACTGTGTGTGTATTAGAAAGAGATTGTTCAAATAAAGGAAGGTAATACAGAACTGATACCAAACTACTAGAACACCTGTTTTTTATCTGTGCCAACTTCTGGATTCCCCTGAAACATGGCTTCATCAGGCTCCGTTAGTGGGTCCATCTTCTGGAATGATGGCTTCTTGTCCATCCTCTTCCATTTCTTTCTTTGTAATATAATCTACTTTCTCCAATGGAGGAAATGCCACTACAAGCTTTTCCACATAGGGATATTATTTCATGGATTTCTAGGGTTCCCCTTCTGGGACTTCCCAAAGGAAGCATTGCTTACCTGCTGCAGTAAATGCCTCTATGGGGGCAAAGTCAAAGCCTACATACCAGCACCTACTTCTTCACCATCACAACGGTTTCCGACGATTCTGGCAAGGAGAACACAGTGATTATTGCTAGCAGTTATAGCCGCTGGCAATGATCGCATGTTAAAAATCCGAAATACTGGTTGTACCCAAGTCCATCGATGTATCGACTTGGGTACAATCAGCCTGCTCATAGATGGTTTGAATCTTGGCCGGTTCAACAGGGAATTCAAACCATCTATGGCAGCAAACTGTAAATGATTCACTTCAGCGATGGCTGTCTGTATGCTGAAAATCTAACTATGTGTAGCGCACCCCCGAAGGAGCCACTAGTTTGATAAGCCCTCTGATACTGGTTTCTTTCTACGAGCAATTGGTCTACGCCTTTGCCACTCTGACACATCCTTGCTCAATGGAATAAACACCACCAGATTAGATTATTACTGTGTGTGTATTAGAAAGAAATTGTTCAAATAAAGGAAGGTAATACAGAACTGATACCAAACTACTAGAACACCTGTTTTTATGCAGAATACTTTTATACCAAGTCGTTTACCAAGAGCAAAACCAATGGTAACTGTTTTCATTATACAACCCGACCACATGAAACTGTAACAGGGTCACCAAGAGTACAGTAAAGGCAGCTTAACAAAGGATGGTATAAACCCCTGGAGGCTACACTGCCAATAGACCCTGGAGTGGGTGGCATGAACAGACTGAGGTTGTTTTTTCCCTCTGTTCTCTCTTAATCCCCCACCACCCTCCCCCTTTTTTTCCCCCCTTTTATTACCCCCTTTTTTTCTGGGGGGGGATGTTTTAGCCTCTGTCCTCCTGTCACTCTCCTCCTGTTCCCCCCCCCCCCATTTTTTTAAATCCCTTTTATTACCCCCCTTTTTTTGGGGGGGATGTTTTTTTTCCCTTGTCCTCTCTTAGTCCCCCCATGAGCGAGACAGGGATTTCAGTTATTACTCCAAAATACACAATGTATATTCAAGGATCGATATGTTGTTGATTGATCAATATTATCTGAATTATGTAAATTCATCAACTATTGAGTCAATCACCATGTCAGACCATGCTCCAATAAGTTTAACGGTATGTCCGCCTGAAAAGAACATAGCGATGGAATGAATCTATTTTGGATGATAAACAGAATGTGGAATCCTTGTCCCGCACATTAGCATTATATTTTGAGACCAATATATCAGAGGAGGCATCTGACCAAGTGGTATGGGAAGCCCACAAGGCGGTCATCAGATGGGAGCTAATTCCAATGGGTTTGTGTATTAAAAAAGAGAGACAGAAGGAAATGGTCGGGCTCTTAGAGAAAATACATAAACTTGAAATTAAACATAAGGCCCATTTAAAACCTGGGGACGCGCAGAGACTGGAGAAACTGCGTACAGACTTAAAATAGCTTAAATTTCAAAATAGATACTTTGCCCACTGATTCTATGAACAGGGGAATAAGGGTGGGAGACTATTGGCTAGACAACTAAAGAAACAGGATTCACGCCATGTTCACACTATAAAGACAGGCGATAAGCAGATAGTGGACTCCCAAGCAATAGCAGCTGAGTTTCATTGCTTTTATGCGTCTCTGTATAACATAGACTCAGTTCCTGTCGGGGTGAAGGAGGGTGGACGTTTGGATAGAATTCGGAAATATCTTGAGGCCTCAGGGCTACGGGCCATTCCATCTGTGGCTCTGGAGAAAATAGAAAAAGCATCCTCCATTGAAGAACTGGGCGGAGCGAATGCGGCTTTGCCATTAGGTAAAAGCCCGGGACCTTATGGTTTCACAAATATGTATTATAAAAAGGTTTCCTCAATCCTCTTGGTTCCTGTTTGCAGATACCTTAACTCTATCTCGGTCTCTAACCCATTGCCTCCAGAGGCACTGTTGGCTTATGTGACGGTTCTCCCAAAGGTAGACCCTCAGTGCTGTGCCAGCTACAGACCCATCTCCCTCCTTAACTCTGACACTAAGCTCCTGGCCCTAAGGTTACAATAACATATAGTTAAATTAATTCACCCAGACAGAGGCGGCTCTAGGCTTTGTGAGGCCTTAAGCAAAACCTAGACATGAGGCCCCACTTATGCCCATAATTGGAAAAATAATTCAAGTGATTAAAAAAATTAATTGTATAGATTGCATATATTAAGAGTTTTAAAGTGCTGATGTCAGTGCTCTATGTCGATGGTGGTATCAGTGCTCTCTACCTCGTTGCTGGTGTCAGTGCTCTATCTCAGTGCTGGTGTCAGTGCTCTATCTCAGTGCTGGTGTCAGTGCTCTTTATCTCGGTGCTGGTATCAGTGCTCTCTATCTCAGTGCTGGTGTCAGTGCTCTATCTCGGTGCTGGTGTCAGTGCTCTATCTCGGTGCTGGTGTCAGTGCTCTATCTCGGTGCTGGTGTCAGTGCTCTATCTCGGTGCTGGTGTCAGTGTTCTATCTCAGTGCTGGTGTCAGTGTTCTATCTCGGTGCTGGTGTCATTGCTCTATCTCGGTGCTGGTGTCAGTGAGGAAGATAGCAGTGGAGAAGCCAATCAGCAAGCAGTGCCAGCACCATGGCTGAGGATCAGCACTGGACTGGCACCTCTGGACCACTGGAGTGGAGCCCTGCATAGGTGGGGCTAAGGGTCGGGTGGAGGGAGGGGTCAGGGGCTGTCAAGCACAGGTTGGCACACTGGGACACTGGCACAGGACTGAGCTGAACTGACTGTGGCACTGATAACCAGGAAGAAGGTAGTGGAGGGGATGGGGCAGAGGGTTGATTTAAAGGCCAGCGGCTGAGGGATGCTGGAGGAGCAGGGATGGGATCTGGCTCTCTCTCATGCTGGTGGTAGCTGACTGCAGAAGGGTGGCAGTGCCTCTCCCTGCAGCTGGAGCCCGGATCCCCCAGCCCTGATTGACAGCCCCAGAGAGGGGTGGCCCAGACACCATTTCTCTCCTCCCTCCCCCTTCCATCAGCTCCATATACCACGCTGGTTAGGCTTCCTCCCCGGCGGGAACCTCCTCTTCCCCTCTGCAGCTATGCTTACCAGTCAGACGCATCCTCCAGGTGTGCGGGGATCGCTTAGCGGAGTACTCCAGTTGGGGGTGACGGAGGGGCGATCTGCGTCTCTGGAGCAGTGGGAATAAGTTAAATTTTATCTCCGGCTGCTGGAATAAGTCTCCTCCCCCGGACAACACAGTGCTGGCCGGCCCCGCCTCCTCCCCAAGACACAGCCACGGCCCCGTCCTCTCTCCACTGCCTGGCCATGGAGCTCACAGGCAGCATTAACCCTCTGCTGGCCGGAGCGTAGCAGCGGCATTGTTGTCAGCAGAGGCGGCTCTTAAATTAGGCGGTCCCGAGGCCTTTTTGAGTGTGCGAGGCCTTAGGCGATCGCCTAATTTGTCTAATTAGAGAGCCGCCTCTGCACCCAGATCAAACAGGGTTTATGAAGGGCCAAGAGGCTAGAGATAATACTATTCGGCCCGGCATGTATTGCATTGGATGCATAATGGACCGAACCAGACCCAGAGTGTAGTAATTTCAATGGATGCTTTAAAAGCATTCGATAGGGTTGTGTGGGAGTTTGTGGTTGGAGTTTTGAGGGAGATGGGTCTAAGAGAGCAGATGATGGGATGGGTAACGGCACTGTATGCAGATCCTAGAGCAAGGGTTAAAGTTAATGGTAGACTATCAGATTATTTTGAGATACGGAATGGGACTAGGCAGGGATGCCCACTGCCCCCAATGTTGTTTGCTATGGTGCTGGAATCTTTCTGTGCACGATTAGGGGAAATAGGAAGATCAAGAGGATTTGTATTGGATCAACGGAACATAAGATCTCAGCTTACGCAGATGATCTACTGTTGTACCTCTCCTCTTCTCCAGAGTTTGCCCCCCCAATATCCCCTTTAACACTATTAGAAGAGTTTCCCTGGTTTTCCCCCGGGGAAGAGAAAGGGAGTTTAAATCGCTGGGGAAAGGGAGTTTAAATCGCTGGGGAATGGACAGTAAAGGTAATTGCGTGGCACCACAGGGTAAATTGCTTCCATTGGTGGATTTCGTTTGAATACTGGGGGAAGTACCAATGGCTGTATGGAAATACCATCAACTGACAGACTTGTTCAATAAGTGGAAGCACCAGATTAGGCCAGCGAACCCGCTTACTACTTTTGAGGAATGGTGTGTTAACTTATCAGAGCCAGGTCATATGTTGTCTCGAATGTATAGGCTGGTTTTGAGAGCCCAAAATATGACAACTCCCGATTTCATTCGAGAATGGGAAAGAGAACTGGGCTATAATTTTACATCAGAGCAGATTAAAAGGCTGATTGGAGCGACACGCCATACTTCAATAAGTGCCCATATATAGGAGACGTTTTATAAGTTCCTGACAAGATGGTATCATATACCGGTTCGATTGGCTCAGCTATATCCATCGGCGGATGTTAACTGCGGGAGGGGATGTAACCAAAGGGGTTCATTTCTGCATTTATGGTGGCATTGCCCAAAGATTAAAGTTTTCTGGGAGGAAATAGCCCCTTGGATTAAGAAAATGACACTTAGACCTATAGAGTTCTCTCCATTACATTTTCTTTTCATGGGACGCCATCATCTGCTAGGTTTTATAAGAGAAGCGTTACTCCCCATTTGCTAAATGCAGCCAAAATATTGATACCTAGTGAAGCGGTACCCCCATGGGGGCTGCTGGTTTGTTCATTATCATTTTGCCAATCACTCCGCTTCCGATCCCCCATCGCACGCACACGACACCAAACAGTCAAAGTTCAAGTTTTATCACTCTTTATTCGTGGATTCAATCTGGGATTATTCATAGAGATATGAGATACTCCATCAGACCCCATTAAATGAGGGTGTAATCCATAGCCGTAGCTTTGATGTTGGACTTCCCTAAGCAATCCTTTCCTGGTTCTATTGCTTCCTCTCCTGCAGCACTCCCAAGTTAAACAAAAGGGGCATTACTCTGAATAATTCCCTCTGCCTGACCGATAGATTTCCTTTAGGTGTTGAACTTAAACCCACAGGACATCACTGCCTATTTCCATGACTTACATGCCAACGCCCATCAGTCTTTGGGAAGTTACTGTAATATGGTTTATACGGTGGTCCGTAGGCTCACAGTATGTCATTCCATTTACTTCTGCACTAGTTTCTCCGGGTTTCACTGACCTGTTCTCTCCCAATCCACAGTCCATGTTTCACTCACAGAAAGTAGATCCCCAGCCCTCTTCTTCCGCTTTACTTCTACTTCCTCCTCACTCGTCCGGCACATCCCCGCATGGGAATGTCCGGTTCTGTCCCCAGCACTACATGCTGGCTCCGCCGCAATCCAGGCGCCCGAACTGGACCTCCTGGAACACTCTTCTGGGCCCCTGGCCCCTTTCCTCCTGCGCTCAAGCCCCAGGCCCCTCTCCTCCTGCACTCGAGCCCCAGGCCCCTCTCCTCCTGCGCTCGGGCCCCAGGCCCCCCCTTTCACCAAACAAGTTAATGATTGGCCAGGACTCTCACATAAGTTCCCTGCCACTCAGGTCTCAGCCCATCCTCTCCTTCTGGAACAATCCACCATCAGGCAGAGGAGGTGTCTCTGAACCCAAGTGTAGGTGGCCACACCCCCCACTATTCTGACACTTCCAACCCCAAACCAAAACAACCAGGCCTGGTAAAACACCGCAGGTCTGGCTAAATTGACCTGTAATAACTCCTATGCTACAAATTCTTCAATATCCCACCTATCCTTAAGTAGAGCGCGCTACACTAGATTTTGGAAACAGTCTGGATGTCCCACTATGATGGATTGGAAAAGGAAGGTAGAAAAAATAATGGAAGCAGAGAGATGGATACATATATTTAAAGACCAACAGAATAAATTTAAAGATACATGAGCAGAATGGCTGTATGACTACTCAGAAATAGGGGTGGATTAAACCCTTTTGGGGGCAATGCTGAGTTATGGATCGGATAGTCTGTGAGATGCATCTGGTGGGGGGAAATTGGGAGGAGGTGGGGTTTTTGTTCTTTTCTTTTTTGTGTTGTTTCTTTTTTTCCTCCTCTGGGAGGCACAGTGGAGAGATGATTGATGTCATTAAAAGGGAGAGGATAAGTTATAATAGTAAATTGGGCACGGGATGGGCAACATGTAATGGAATCACATAAAGAAGGGTAGATTGAAATGAAAGGTGGAGAGGTATAAAAGTGAAATAGTAGAGTGAGATTATATTGAATTAAAACACTAAACATAATAGAACACGAAAATAGTAATTCGAAATTATACACTTTTTTTCTTTACTCATATATATTTTTTTTTATTACTTTTTTTTTTGTATTGTTGGTTGTTTGACACATGTAATAGGGCGCTGTAAAGCCCCCTTCTTAATTATACTTTGAATAATGTTTTGCACAAATTGATTTTTGGTTATGGGTATGCAAGTGGGTGGACTTTTTCCTTTTCCCTTTCTCTCTTTTAAAGAGTACATGATCAAATAACCGGTGTGTTTTCTCAGGGTTAGTGTGGTGTATGGTAATGAAAAGATTTATATAGATATATTGTGCAATGTGTATCTCTATGTTGTATGTTGAAATTTATCTTAATAAAGAAAAAGTGATTATATTAAAAAAAAAAAAAAAAAAAAAAGACCTTGGAGCGACCCTGCTACATCCAAGGCTGCCTGCAGGACTTTACCATATAAGAAATAAAGCAATCCTCAGGAGAAAGGAAAAGAAAGATGTGGGTGGTAAGATATATGCAAAGTAAGCACTGTAAGATAGAATGGGAGTGTCTCAGAATAGTTTTTTCTGCCAGCTTTGTTGGGGCCCTTACCGTGGTGCACAAGTGATGATGCTTGGTAAATTCTGTCGGCTCTCAGTTCAAAAAGACCAACTACTAAGGAAGTGTTTGGTGAAATTAATTTGCAGAAGAATTTAAACAGTAGCAAAAATGCAATATGTTCAGGAGGAGGTAGAGATAGTTCTGGATTATTGGGGCAGTCCTGGGAGGGGATGACATGGCAGTGCTCACTGGAGGACTGAACAGGCAGTACAATGCCTAGGGAACAGGAGGATAAGGCTGTGTTGGTCTAAAGCAGGGGTCTCAAACTGGCGGCCCTCCAGCTGTTGCAAAACTACAAGTCCCATGAAGCATTGCAAGGCTGACAGTTACAAGCATGACTCCCACAGGCAGAGGTGTGATGGGACTTGTAGTTTCGCAACAGCTGGAGGGCCGCGAGTTTGAGACCCCTGGTCTAAAGTCTCAATCCCTGCTGTACAGCATAAGTAATGTGTTAACAACTCTCGGCAATCCTGCACTTCAGCAGCCGATAGCGGAGGGTTTCCTCATTGATTGAGCTCTGACAGACCCACTCCATACTGTTGAAGATGCAGAAGGAGACTGGCATACCCACATTGTACTGCTAAAGCTGCAAGAGAAGACCAGCAAACCTGCACTACAACACTGGGGTGCTGCTGCGTAGTCTGTACTGAAGACTAGTGCCTTAAGGGTTCAGCACTCTAGCCTGGGTGTCTACTTCCTTCCTCGGTCTGGCACCAAGTGCCCCAAACCTCCGGAGAAGTTCAAAAAGCCTTTCTTCTCTCCGCCTCTCAGGCGGCATAGCTTCCTGGGAACTGTAGGGGCCCTCATACTAGCACTTGGCTACACATGTACTGTATGGGGATTCTGGTGGAGGCCAGTTAACTTATGATGTAAAGAAGGGGATTTGGCAAGTCCTGCAATTTCAGGGATGTTGGTTATGTAGCACGCTGATGTTTAGGCAGGGTTGCTAGTAAATTTACCTGCCAGGTACAGTGGGACTGAGTGCATACAGGTATGAGAGGGGTGGGGGGTGCTAGATATAGGATCCACCCAGGGTGCCAAATGCTCTAGGTACACCCCTGACCATTAGGCTTCTGGAGGTCCGGGACCTTTGCTACAGTTAATAGAACTATCTGCATAGAGAGATCATTGTTATTGGGATTGAAGCATGTATACAGTGAAGAGAGTTTGTTGGTAAATTACATGCATTAAAGTATATTTGAACCCAAAAATGTATTTTAAATCCTTTGTTGTAGCCCTATCTTTTTTTTTTCTAGGCTTCTCTTCCTTTATAGTTATCTGGTGATCCAGCTGGTAAGTCTATTATTTCTCCACTTCCTCTAACACAGTGGTTCTCAACCTCAGTCCTCAAGTACCCTCAACGGGCGATGTTTTGGAAACTTCCCTTGGATAAAATAGCTCTTATCAAGACCATGTCCTCGATATTGATTTAAAGCAGCTGTGCAAAGTAAAGCAAAATCTGAAACCATGGCCCGTTGAGGTCCACTGCTCTAACAAACCAAGCTGAAAATTCACCTTTACCACAAAACTGCCTGCGCAGATAAGGGGCATCTGTAAATGAAAACAAATTGTGCAACTACGACTAAAGATGAATACTACCCTTTCTAAAGTGTAGGCCATTTACATACCCTATGAAGCCTGACTGGAATACTCCCAGGACGTTACTAAGTGGGCCCTAGCCATTACTGCTTACCTGCACCATCACAAGAGTGAGCCTCTCAAACTCTGAGCTCAGAGCTACTTCACCAGGAGAGCGAAAGCACATGTGAGGAGGTTTTAATCAGAGAAAGAGCTCACTCCTGTGATGGTGGAGGTGAGCAGTGATGACTAGGCCTCACTTAGCAACATCCTGGGACCCACATGGTGGTGGCGGAAGACATCGTGATTGACATTGGAACTACCATGGGGAACATTATTAAAAATGACTAAAGGACTTGTCACACACCATCTCATGTTTTTATTGCACTACACCGGGTGAATGGGTAGAGATACTATGCAGCCCATACTCATTCACATGGGGGGGGGGGGCAGGATCTGGTTGCCCCCTTGTTAAAGGGGGCTTCCAGATTCCGATAAGCCACCCCCCCCCCACAACCAAGAGTTATGGAGAAGGAGACCTTTGTCTCCATCAACATGGGGGCAAGGTGCTTATGGGTGGGGGGTAGAGTGCACACACATGTTGGAGGGCATGCGGCCTGGTATTATTTATTTCTAAAAGGGGTGGACCCCACAAGTTTTGTTTTTTGGTGTGGGGTTTCCCCTCAAAATCCATACCAGGCCGAAGGGCCTGGTATGGATTTTGAGGTGGGACCCCACGCTGGTTTTTAATTTTGCCATGAGGTTTCATCCATACCAGAACCAAAAGGAATTGTTTTGATTGATCAAAATCGGAACCTGTTCATTAAAGTCGCAGGGCAAAGTCTGATTGAAAGTCGTGCGACTTTTGTGTCGCACCAGCATGAAATCGGGCCTTACTGATCCTTTAGCACATGAAACTGTAAGCATCACATGACCTTTAAAAATATGGCTGTAGTATCAGCAATCTTCGGTTTAAAACTTAATTTTTACAAGGGTTAATCATTTTTTTTGTTCTGCTTCTAAAAGCACCTCTGTGTTGGCCTATGTGTCCATGCACAGA
Organism: Lithobates clamitans; assembly: GCA_037952925.1. NCBI lineage: Eukaryota > Metazoa > Chordata > Amphibia > Anura > Ranidae > Lithobates > Lithobates clamitans. Next base: position 433,530 of record JBBGZY010002201.1, read on the forward strand.
CGATTACGGACAAAGCCCATCACCAGTGCATGCAGGAGAGAAGGGTTTGGGCAGAAAAAAAAAAAAAAAAAAAAATGCGGAACGCAAATAAACGTGCACTAAAGGCATTTATGCATGTTCACGTGTTAAAGTGGGAGTAAACTCCCACACATGAATTTTACCTATAGATAAGCCTATAATAAGGCTTACCTATAGGTACTGTAAATATCTCTTAATTGTGCACTGTTTATGAGATATTTAATGTACATGCAGCTGGTGACGTAACCGGCGCATGCGCCATGCAGAAAGGGCATGGGTATGTGCCGTAAACGGCAGCCCCCGCGCGCATGTGTGGGAGCGATGTCATCATGGCTCCGGCCACTTACACAGCCAGAGTCCGCCAACCTGGAGAGAAGACTGGATGAAGATGGAAGCGCCTGCAGCCGTAACAGTACTCTGATGGAGGGCTTAGTCCTAAGGCAAGTAGCTTATTACGACATTATTATTATTATTTTTTTTTTTTTAAAGAAAAAGCCTGTGGTATACTACCAATTTATTATTCTGGCCAATAGAATGCATTAAAATACACATAAACGCATGTGCAATACACAATGTAGCACCCTCTACTTAGGTGCTAGAGGTGAGATTTTTGGGAGAGAGCAGATAAATTTAGACAGGCCTAGCTGTTGTTGACAATCTACACTTCTGCCAATAGGCTGACATTGAAAACGCCTGTATTAGATTACTTCACACTACACAATTAAAAGCTATTACTGAGAGAAAAAAAAAATAAAAAAAAATGTATGAACCAGAAAGAACACAGCGAGTGGTTCACACCGATCACAAGACACATAGACACTCATGTGGCACCTGCACTTGCACACTTTAAAAAAGGAACAGCTCCCCTGACTGGCCATTTGACTACAATGACTGGTCGGGGGGGGGGGGGTTTAAATTAGCCATGCCTATTTTGTCGAACTGCTGCTTGATCACCCCGGTAGGTTTCCTTGGGTCAACATATGCTATATAGGTTGTCCCAAACCCTGCAACGGTCACTTTTGCTGAACAGCAGTAGTGCGTTTGAAGGAGCCAGGTTTGTTTGCCGCTCCCCAAAATATTGACCACCAGCCGCCACTGCATCCATGAGTTCTTTAGGATGGGAGCTGTTTTCTTAGCTAAGCACACCCTCCAATCTGCACCCCTGAGCTAAGGGCAGACGAATTCCAAGAAGTAAACACTACATCAAGGATATGCAATTAGCGGACCTCCAGCTGTTGCAGAACTACAAGTCCCATGAGGCATAGCAAGGCTGACAGCCACAAGCATGACACCCAGAGGCAGAGGCATGATGGGACTTGTAGTTCTGCAACAGCTGGAGGTCCGCTAATTGCATATCCCTGCACTACATGAATCATCATCCCCTACTCAAGATGGCCACACCCAGACATGCACGGGGGGGGGGGGTGTTTCTCAAAGTGATTTCTCACCAAAATAAAGCATAGACAGAGACATGGATGGATGGGTAAGGCTGGCCATACACCTATAGATTATCTGCAGATTTTCTATGGTTAGATGGAAAAAGTGGGAGATTCCTCCATCCACACAGTTTAGCGAACATGGAGATCTGCAGATAATCTATAGGTGTATGGCCAGCTTAAGTTTGCTTTGAATAATAAAAATGAACTAGCGTTTGTGGTGCTCGGATGCAGTGTAGTTCCGCTTTAACTAGACAGATTCAAGTTGTCATTCAAGATATTTTTCCTTTCAGACACTTTGCACATGCAGTGCAATGTTAAAATGGCACACCAGTAATTTTGTCACTGCCGACAACATTGCTAAAAATGCAACTGGTGTCATCGCTGTGACACTACATGAATTGGCAAGTCATTGTTCCATTACTGCTTCCTCATCACCAATAAAAGGTTCCAGTGTTTTACTGGTGGACTCTGGATGAAGTATTTTCTTCTATGATACTTCTGCATCCATAAGATCAGATGATGCTTCAATGGGACCCATTTATTGGCTTCTCTTTGGGAAGTGGCAATACATCCTTTAAAAAGAACTCCACAGTACAACCGGAGGGGGACTTGGGGGTCATCTAAAATAGAACATAATTGAGCGGATTTACGATAAGGTGTTGAAGCAGGCGGCAGTCACTCCATCGCCACTGCTCTACTCATGAAAGATTTACAATAGAAATAATAGCAACTGCACTTTGGAAACATGACCTTAAAAAGGTTCAGTTCCTTGTTATTGCCATAAACATGGTTATTCTTAGTTATGTAATGGTTAGTTTGAAGCTCTCTCTGCTGAAAACAACGTTCATTATGGAAAATAAACAGCAGCTGTAATTTAGTCAACCAAGCCATAAGTCCTTCAGGTTTTGGCAGGTGGGTTGAGAAATTTCAAGGTACACTTACCAGTAAAGTTTTTTTTTTTTTTTCCCAGAAGGTCTTTCAATACAGCACCTTGAGAGAGAGAGAGATTGCTCCTCGTCCTCATTCCCAAGAAATGCTGCTACCCCACCTTTTTCAAACCACCTTCAGACCAGTTGCTCTCATGTCCTCCTGAGCACCTGCAGCCCATCAGAAGGATACACGAACCATAGATTTCTAAAAATAGAACCCTATATCCTCCAATAAGTTCTGGCTGGGTTGCGAGTGCTGTCCTGAAAGGCATTACCAGTATGGAACTCTGAAATTTCCCTTGAAAGAATAAACAAGTACACACCAACAAGGGTGGGACCATGGCTTGTAGAACCTTGAGAGCAGGTTCACACTGGGACAACTTGTCAGGCGACTTAGCCACCTGACAAGTCGCGTTCCGTTCAATGGAAACGTTCTAATAGGAGCGACTCAAGTCACTTGGTTACTGTACTACTTTGGGGGCGACTTGCATTGACTTCTATATAGAAGTCGTTTTGCAAGTCGCCGCTGCTGTCGTGTGCAGGTCGCCTGAGGCATTAGCGCTGCAAGTCGTGCTGCCTCAGTGTGAACCGGCTCTCATAGTTGGGGAGGTTAAAAAAAAAAAAAAAAAAAAAAAAAAAAAAAAAAAAAAAAAAAAAAAAACCAAAACAAACAACACTACAAGCCCAACCTGTGTGTGCTTTTATGTCAGTATCCATTGTATATGTTGTGGTAGTTCAGGTGCCTAATAGTTTGTTTTTTTTAATTAAATTATCGATGCGCCCAGCTGTAACTACTGCCTGTGGAGGAAAATTCCACATCCTTACCGCTTGAAGGCCTCATGTACACTGCTGCTGAACGGATGTTTAGGAGTAGTTGGGCATTTTTTTTTCAACTGCTCCTGAACTCTCTTCTAGGTTATCTCATCAGTACATGTACACAGGGTCATTTACAGTCGTTTCTAGGCAGTTGTGTTTAAAAGGGTTTTTTTTGGAATGCAAAAAAGGATTCAGAAGCTGAGTTTAGAGGCATTTCAGGAGCTAAAACGCGGTAACGCTCATTTTTACAGATGTTTTACCAAAACCATGTAGTACAAGGGCCTGCCTGATTGCATACAAATTGAAACTCTTAAGGTTTGACCTCATATTATATGGTTTTGGAAAATCTGAAGACAAAAATCTGCAGAAAATCTAATAGTGTGTATGAAGCTTTACAGTAAAGAACCCTCTACGCAGTTTAGGGTTAAACCGCTTCTCTTCTAATTTTAGTAAATGGCCACCTGTCTTTTTGAATTTCCTTTCACGGAAAAGTTTTATCCCTATTGTGGGGTCACCAGTACGGTATTTGTACATTGAAATCATATCCCCTCTCAAGAGTCTCTTCTCCAGAGAGAAGAAGTTCCGTGCTCTTAATCTTTCCTCATAACCAAGGTCCTCCAGTCCCTTTATTAGCTTTGTTGCCCTTCTCTGGATTCTCTCCAGTTCCAGCACATCTTTCCTGAGGACGGGTGCCCAGAACTGGATGCCATACTCCAAGTGTGGCCGAACCAGAGTCTTGTAGAGTGGGAGAATTATCGTTTTATCTCTGGAGTGAATACCCTTTTTTAAAGCATGCCGATATTCTGTTGGCTTTGTTTGCAGCAGCTTCCACTCGAAGGCTTGTTTTTCTGACGACAACAAGTCCAATGTACAATGTTTAATAAATCCAACAAAGCTTGACCACGTTGCAGCTTTACAAATCTGGATTTGGCTAGCACCAGCCTTTTTCCCCACAAAACATGGGCTGGAAGATAAAGTACCTTAACCCTCTCCTGTGGAGAAGAGGTTCCCACTGGTGCTAGCTCTCCCCGGGCCTTGGAGCCTCCCCCACTCATCATGGAGGAGACTGGGGTGGTGCAAGAGGTAAAAAAAAAAAAAAACAAAAAAAAAAAAACGCAATCCTAGAGAGGAAAAAGCTCTCAGGACAGCATCCCAAGGAAGCCTCCTCCTCCTGGTTCCTCAGCAGTGCCTCCTTCCAGAACAGAGGAAACAGAACTGAGGGAGGTGGGGTGATGCCAGTGTTTCCTAGGAATGAGGAGGAGCAATCTCTGTCAAGGTGCTGTCCTTAAAGACGCTTTAGGGAAAGAGGACAATTTATACTTTGGGTATCTGCAAAATTGTTTCAGACATTTCTGGTTCTGCCCCCTCTTCAAACATTACATAATCAAGTAAGAGTCTCTCATCATGGCAGAAAAGATGTGGGAAGAATTCTTCACTCAGTGCACTTATAGTAACAGTAACAGTCTTTCGAAAACCTCATATCAGTGTTGGGTTGATAGACATTTTGATAATTACAGCTAGTAACATGCAAAGTTGGATCTACACACAAAATAGTACTAGCACCCAGCTATGATTACGGCCTAGAGATCTGAAACATGGATTTCACCCCTTTTCATATCAATAAATGGACTTTAGTCTGTGTACTTACTGTGTTGCCAACTTTCTTTTATTGGAATTGTGAGGCTGAGCTTGCAGGAGCTACAAACCAGAGCACTGGGGATTGTAGCCAGCTTATTTTTTCTTCTCACCTTAGCATGGAATGGCAAATAGGAAAGCCTGGATTATCTGAGGACATGGTCACTTTGTCCTTGTCTGGACAAAGAACAGTGACCGTGGCTTTTACCCCATGTAAAAAGGTGTACGGCGCCAACATGGTTGCAACATGCTATCCTCAAACCAAGCATGTGGCATGAGTTTTAAAACTCAGATGTTCTTAAATTCTTTACTTCATTGCCTAATCAACAAAATGAACTGATCATTTACAGACATTATACAATTTTAATAAATTTTTCAGACGTTTATTACACAAAATCTATAAAACACCATTTAAAAAAAACAGAAGCCATCAGTGCTTTGCAAACACACCAAAATCACTAGATTTTCCATTTGAATAATCCTTAAAATTTGTTCTGAAATTGGCACTTAGGAAAAAATTAACAGTATTGCTATAATATAAAAGGCAAACTTTTTTGTTATTGTTTTGGGTAGAGTAGGGAGGGATTAGAACCCCTCTTGCTGGCTTGTTTCCTTGTTAGGGAGATTCACCCTCCCTAATGTTCTTGTTTAACGTTAGCGATGAGAGTGAAAGAAGGAATATCCCAAATTTTGGGTTGCCACCAGACCGGTAAGAGAGCAAATCTTCCAACAGGAACACTAGTTCTGGTGGCAACCAGGGATTCCCTCACTTTGGAAGGATTTGCTCCCACTTCCTGTTTTGGCTATGGGATTGGAAGTTGAAAAACCTGACAGGTGTTATACTCTTCCCTTACCTCTACACAAAATGAATAGAAAAGGTTTTGTCTTTAGTTCTACTTCAAAGTAGAACTATAGGCAACACATTTTTTCCCCATTTTATTCTGGATAAGGCAAGGGAGGGTTATAACCCCTGTCAGATTTATTTCCGCCAGTAGCGTTCCAGTGCTAGTGTCCCCATTGGAAGATTTCTCCTCTACCGCTTTTCTGGGGACAACCCAACATTTGGGATCCTTTTACTTTTAATGAGAATGGTAAACAGGACAAATAGAAAGGGTAGATCTCCTTAAATGGGACACAGCCAGCAATAAAAACTGACAAGCATTCTAATCCCTCTCCATTCTATCCAAAACTAAAAAAAAAAAAAAAAGTTTTGCCTTTACATTTCAATCAGATTTAAAGTATAACTAATCCTAAAATTTGAAAGTCTAATTTTTAAAAAGGTATCTATTGCCTGAAGGTCGTGGAGGTAGACTTGTATGGGTCAGATGAACAAAAAATGCAGCTTTTGTATAAATTGTAACCAGTGACATAACTCAAGTATGGTGGTCTAATGCCCAGTAAGGCCACAGGTTCCAGATGAGCCACTTGGCTACTTTGTTCTGTTGGATGACAGCTCATTTACTAAAATAGATGTCAACACAGCATTGAGTCACTGTCTACTTTAAAACCCAATCTGCAAGGATACAGTTATGGGGGCTGCCATTGCTGACTTTTAGTACACATATAAATACAGAACTTCTGATGCTCATTTACAGCATGCTTGCTCTAGGTTTGTGACACACAAGGGTTGAAGCCAGACAACTAACATTTTCAGAAATAGGCCATCAATGGCAACCCACATACTTCTCTTATAACAGGAGAATGCTGAGAGGAGGAAGGTAGCATCCATACCTGGTCTCTCCAGTTTATTGGAGCTTTGTTTAAGTCAAAAACTTTACAAAAGAAAAAGTTAATGGAGACTTGCCACTTGTTTACCACCATGTTATTCTACAGCAAGCCATGCTGGTGTTCCTCCTGCATCACAGTACATTAAGAGTAGGTGGTAACTAATGTCCCATAAACCTAACGTTCATGGTAATATACAAATGGGACACGGCCTAACATCCTAAGGCACTTTTCAAGAATTCTACAGGAAGATAGGATATAGTACATGGCTCCAAAGCATGCCTGACCAAGGTCTCCAGCTGCTCAAGTTTTCACATAAATTTTCAGTACATTTGAAATGTTCAATACAAACATACAATCTCAAAGGCCAAGTTCACCTTGTACAGAAACCGGCCCATGCAGATAATAATCCCCAGGAGTTTAAAATGCATTGTGCCATTTGTGAAAATATGATTTAATGCAAATGCCATACTTGTAGGCCTTTTCTGAAAGCTGGCTGAAATACTCCCAAAAAGGGCCAACCAATCCTGCTTTATTCCTAGGACATGGGCTACTAGCAAATGGCCACTAAACCTTCTTCTTTGAGGACAACTAAAGGAATTAAATCTCTTTAGTTGCCCTTAAAGAAGGTGGCCATTTCTTGTAGTCCACCACTACTGCAGTGTGAGAATCAGGGTGGGCATGTACAACTGGAGAGTCTTTGGTGTGACAGAAAAGAATGCATGCACAGTTTTCGAATCAGGAAGAATGCTTACTCCTGCAATGCTGTGGATGAGTGCCCAATGTCTGATATCCCTGGAAAAAAAACTTGTAGGAATATAAACATTGGCAGTATTTCAGCTAGGCTTCATGAGTGACAGAAAAGGCCTACAAGTATGGCATATGTATCTGCAGTGTATTGTAAACCACTGGGGCCCCAGGTCTGCATTGCCTAGTTTATGAAAACATTAGCTTTTAAAAACATGTGATCTGTACATATTTTTGGCACACGCTTAGATTATCTACCATGAAAACCAGTCTGCATCCTCTTGGTTTAAGACTGAAGCAATATTTGAAGGAAGAACCTCCAATGATTTCACAGTAATACGGAGACACACAGAAGCAACTGATCCAAATAGAATGCCCATTCTGTAAGCAAGGTTTCTCTGCAGCAGCTAGGGTTACAGCTGTCGTGGATGGAGGGTGGTTTGGAAAAGACTTTTGCCTCCAGACTGTATGTAGGTGATATCCATTTTTTTAGCAGTAATCTTTATGTAGGCAAAGCTTCCCAATGGTTCCCCTTGTCCCAGGAAAAAACGCAAGTAGCCCATGGGAACGGCAGCCTCGTGCTTCCGTGAATTTTCCATGAAATTTCCAGCTCCGCTCAGCACATATCCAATACCGCTGTCATCCTGCAGATACTGAAACACAAGCATAAAATACAGATATGGTGAAAGCGTTTTGGTGACTTGGCCTTTTTAAAAGATCCTCTCTGGGATCAGTGTAACCTTCCGCCCACCCCCATCTCCATGATTGCAGCAAAATAAATAAAAAAATAAAAAAAAGATTCTAAATCCCAGTTTTTACTTACCTTACCCCTCAGTCATGTGTCTATGTACTTTCGGCTTGGGGTCAGTCTTTTGGTGCCCACATCACTGCATGCATGACATATATACTTCCTGTTGGATGGACGCTGACAGAGACCCCTCAGGGAAGAGAAGAGGACCCACGTCATCATAGGGGGCTGGTGGTCTTGGAGCACCACCGTGGCACTGGATCAGTGGTCCCTTGCACTAGACTAGCTAGCGGTATGGGGGACTTGGGCAAGTATTTCTGGCTTCACATAAGGGGGCAACAAAAAGATTGTTCTTGGGCAATTACAGGTAGGTAGGTAGCAGAAATTCAGATTAAAATTTACTTGGCCATTCTAAAGCTACATGAACACAGGCAGTTTGCCCCCTTGGCCTCAAATATCTGCATTTACGGCACCTGGGAAGCACAGGTGCAGGGTCCAGCTCCGCTAACACTATAGTGAACGCTGTACTCACATTTAGGGCTGTATAACACACATGCAGAGTTCCTGTGTTTGGGACATACATCCCTGAACACATACAGCCCTAAATGCGACAAATTTTGACAGACTGCTGGCATCAGGTCTGATCGCTGCACCCGTGTCTCACCAGGCCCCTGAAACCACGGGGATTTGATGCTGAAGGTCCAAACCGCTCGTGTTCATGAGGCCCAACAAGGAGTTCCAATTTTGCTCTGTTTCTGGTCATGTGACCCAATCTCTCAGCAGCTGCAAAGTGCAATGGGTCTTCAAAGTAATGAAAGATGATGTTGACACCCACAAAGCAAAGATGCAGCAAAACGTGTCACCTGATGCCTGGTTTATTGGCCACGGGAGCGGTTTGTTATGGTGGACAGATTTATAAAGAGACCAATACCCAGCCTACCCAATTTGCCTAAATTTTGAAGCCAAACTTCAAGTCAATTCTGAAGTCAATTCTGGTAGTTAAGAGATCTGTTCAATGTTAGGTTATCATTCTTGGGAATGTAGAGGTATGTACAGACCAAGGAAATCAAATCAGAATATTTATATTGTAAAGTGACGCGCAAACTGTTGGCACTATATAAATCCTGAATAATAATAAAAATATTGGCTTGTGAAAGCATAACCATGCATGGCAATATCAGCCAAGTATAACCTGCTAAAGGTCTTTTGCACCAAATAAGGTACTAGATACATTTTTTGATTGAAACTTTTACATCAAATCTCAGATTTTGTATGGGGATTCTATTTTGACTGGCGTTCATCTTTAAGATTTCACACACCAGTTTACCCTTACCTGCATGTTATGGTCATGTCCACTTAGATAAGCTGTCACTTTGTATTTCTTAAGCAGGGGCTCCACATGGTGCACAAGGCAGTGGGTAGGGCCATGTTCAGCGATGGACCACACCGGGTAATGCCCCACCACCAGCACGTAGTCATCCTTGGCAGTTTCCAGTTTCTTTGTTAGCCACTCAAGCTGTATATTGGCCATCTTTGGGTTTGCGGCAACCATTGGTTGATCCCCATGGAAGTCATCAGAGTTGCCACACAAGACTATGGTGTCCAGCATAAGGAGACGCACCGATGCATTGGTGCCCGGAATCTTGAAGGACAGGTCGTAGTACAAGTCTGGGAATTTCCTGTACAGAGAAAAGAAATAAGTCAATTAATGTATTCTTAGTGCTGTACAGTACAGTGGGTACTGGGGAGTGCTTTTCATTGCAGAATATGGGGCTCCCTTTTGATACAGTCAGACTGATATCAGACTTCACTAATAGGAAGATAAACATACCACAGTCTACAATATGCAAAAAAAAGTGCAAAATTGTCAATCCAGAAAAATTTACCAATATCTGTGCCCACGAACCAACTAATTTAGTGAAAATGAATAAAAAAAAGTAATGTTGATTAAAAGGTAATCGGTGAGTGCGGGATTGTGCCGCCTGCCATCTTCACTGTACAAAACTAACCGGAGTCATTGTACAAATATGGAACACAGGCGTTTCCATTACTAGAAATTTGATGGCCCCTGACATACTAAAGCACCCGCTAGAAGTGCATTTGAGGGACAACCAAGGGGGATATTTAGGATGAAGTGAACAATATGATTCTCCCATGGGCGATACAAGGCGTTGCCATTTTTTGGGAGCGGTTTACGATTGTGAGCATGTGAAGATTCCAGGATACATTGATGTTGCTTGCACCATGAGCACTTTAGGACCATTCATTAATTGGTTGTCATATATATTTGGTAAGGCACATCTGTATACACTGAGGTGATTGCGGAGGTGTGCTTTCTTTCTCCACTGGTGGAAGACTACTGGTTGAGTGTCACTATATGCTTCCATCTTGCACTGCCTTTATTTACTGAACTTTTTCTTTTACAAAAATATATTTTAAACACGTAATCCAACATTATCAGGTCAGCAATTAGATTGTTACATTATGAAATAGGCAAACATAAGATAAACATATATAGCAAAACAAAAATAAAGAACAGTAAAAAGGAGACATAAGCAGTAAGATTATGCAGGTGTCAAGCGTAGCGTCCCATAGAACAAAAAAAAAAAAAAATAATAAGATAAGTACATACATACATAGCAAGGTCTCTGGCCTCATTCAGTCTAATGAGAACCTCCAGGGCCAGAGACAGATGACATCCTGCTGTATATGGTGGGTTGTGAGGCATAGTGGGTGCAAGGTGGATAAAGTCATTGGGCGCCAGACACTTCTTGAATGCAAAAGAAAGATTAATTTCTCTTACAATCTTTTATGCGGGAAAGAGGGTTAGGGCTACCACCCTTGGGTAGTTGCAAGTTCAATTAGCAGACTCAGACTTCAATAGGACGACAGCCATGCAGGGAAAGGCCTCCAGCAAGAAGCCACATCTGCACGTGCAGGAATGCTGTCTCCTATGGCAACAGCCTTTAACAGTTCCTAACACAAAATGTAACAGTTCTTTCACCTTCACTACAACTTCTCCTTGTAGTTCTTCCGCACACGGAGCTCCCGGTCTCTCACTAAACTCTGATTCACCGACTCTGAATTCCTTGAGCTCCTCTAATCTTCACGGTGGCATCTTCCTCAAGCATCACCCTCACTTCTCTGCTGGGTCCCTAGCTTGGCACTCCAGATACCTCTCAAGCTTCACCCCACTGGCCCGCTTGGTCCCTGGCTTGACACACAATTCTGCTCTGCAAGAGTCACCTCCGCTGGCTGGGTCCCTGCCTGAAGTTTCCGATTCTCCACCGTGCCAGTTCAGTTAGAATACTGCTCCGATACTTGCTTCAGTTACTCACTGTGGTCCCTGGTAATAAGACGATTGGTCCCTTAGTGGCGACAGCTTCCCTTCTACCTCCAACCAACGACAGGTTCTCCAGCCGGCAGAACAGTCACTTTTAGTTGGACTGCAAGCCTTAATCCTAACCCTGCGCTGCTCTCTTGCTTCTGGATAGGCCCTTACATAGCCTACAAAAAAGTGGCCACTGCCCCCACCTATGACTGGTCTTTGTAGCAAGGAGCACTGGAATGGCAACAGATGTCAAAACAAATATAAAAAGGGATTTCCAAGTTTAAAACTTAAAACTTAAAAACCAGCCAGCGACCAACCAATTGGCCTGTCTAACAATATGCGTTAAGAACAGGGGTTTAGTTGCACACATTTGCAAATACATGCATAAGCTGCAGGCCCCGCCAAGGCATTTGTTTGCCTCACATAGCCTAGCAGCCAGATGCCCCAGGATAGGCCCAATCTCCGGCCTATCCCGGGGGCGTCTAAAAAAAAAAAACAAAAAAAAAAAAAAAAACACACACCCCTGCTTATTGGCTGAGATACCCCATATACCCATAACCTGACCTTGGGTTGCCCTTCTCATATCTAGTACCACCAAGTACCTGGCTACCTAGTGGTAGAAGAGAAAAGTGCAACAAGGCCGAACTTAGGGAGAAATCAATGGATCCCTAACAATCAACCAGGATAACTACTCCTGGCAAGTAAATATGTGAGAAGCATCCCTGCCTAAACTCCAGGGTACTACATCTAGAACCCAGCAAATCTAAACAAAATGTTTGTAATCAAGAGTCTCCCTATTGGGGAGGATGTGATCTAAAAATGTAAAATAAATTAAAACCATGTAGAGAAAACATAATATTATAGGTAGAACCATCCCGACCAGGGCATTACCCAGCGGCCCGATATCCTTTATGCATTAAATCCATATGTCTAACAGACAAAAGAGAAGGGGGGAAAAAAAAAAAAAAAGAAAAAAAAAAAAAAAAAGGAAGGCCTAGTAGAAGAAGAGAGCAGAAGGATAAAGAAAGGTGGGGGAGGAGGAGGAAAGAGTACATGGGGTGTGCGCCGGGGAGCATTAAAATTGAGAGAAGCGTATTGTCAAACCTAGAAGGCCGAGTAGAAGTAATCCACGGTTGCCAAACCCTAAGTGATTTGTCATGCGTATCCAAAAGGATGGCCGTCAACTTCATTCACCATGACATCATTCATACGATTTTTTACCACCTCAAAAGCAAAGCGCGTGGAGGTTTTCCATGCCCTCGCAATAGTTAGTTTTGTTGCAGTAAAGAGATGTTGCGACAATTGGCGTTCCGGGCGTAGCAGTTCAACAATTGGTTTGCCAAGAAGGGCTTCATAGGGGTCAGTTTTAAAAGGTTAAACATGAAAGAAGTTACAAAGAAGGGTACGGACTGACCCATAACCTGCACACCCTCGGACAAGACCACCAAACATGTGCCATGGAGTCTACTTGTGAACATCCCTGAAAACAGAGAGGAGAGCAAGCTGGGATAAAACAAGCCAATCTAGCTGCATTTCCTGGACTTTTTCACTTCGATTTGCAGAAAATATCGATACCTATATTCAGGCCCCCCACCCCCCCCCCCTCCCCCGACAATAGGTAGTAAGGAACTCCATTTCTAAGAGACTATAGAACCAAGAACCAATGGTGGTACTAAGTATTTTGTATAGAATTTGTTAAGAAAAGCAGTAAAATAGATCCTATGCAACCAACAAGATCCCTCCAGCAACAAAGGACCACCCATAACAAAATACCCCCTCCTCCAGCAAAAACAGACCTCTGCAGCCAGCATCAACAGACTCTCCAGCAGCAGCCATAGACACCCCCCAGCAACAATGGACCACCTGCATCAAAATACTCCTGCCTCCAGCAACCATAGACCCCCAGAAGCAACAGATCTCACTGCAGCCAGCATCAATGAATACCTCCCTCAACAGTAGACCTCCCCCAGCAACAATAGAACCCCCCCTGAAAAAAAAAAAAAAAAAAAAAAAAAAAATAATAATAATATAGATCACCTCCAACAACATCAGATCCCCCAACAGCTAGAATCCATAGACCCTGCACCCCTTGCCATTACATACATTCAGTGCTGGAGGTGCCAGAACTGCATTCGCCCATGTTCCTGCTGAAAAAAAATTCCTGTTAATTATTATCACTTTTTCATTCATTTTTAATATACAAGTCGGTTCATGGGCACAGATATTGGCAATACATTTTTGATCGACAATCATATTTAGCGCTGCACTTTATTGTATAGCTGTTTTCGGTTATCATAATCCTTAGTGCTGGCTGCTTTTCTTTTTTGTTGCACCCAAGCGCAGAGTTTCTCTATTAGTTTCACAGTCTACAATTATCTATCTATCTATCTATCTATCTATCTATCTATCTATCTATCTATCTATCTATCTATCTATCTATCTATCTATCTATCTATCTATCTATCTATCTATCTATCTATCTATCTATCTATCTATCTATCTATCTATCTATCTATCTATCTATCTATCTATCTATCTATCTATCTATCTATCTATCTATCTATCTATCTATCTATCTATCTATCTATCTATCTATCTATCCTGCATCATTACGGTGGGCATTACCAGCGAGAAGATATTTTGGAGTACTCTATCTGAGCAGTGACGTTCCCATAGTGGTCGTGGTTTCCAGCAACAATATACCAGGGGACCTTGCGTAGGGACTCTGCAAAAAACACCGACTCAAATGTTGACTGAAAATAAAAGAAAAAGAACATAGGGAGTTAAGAGCCCAATTGGACAAAACAATGCAATGAACACTATGTAGACCATTTTATCGGGAGGCATTTTGTATATAGAATTAGGACTAATGTGGAGACACCAATTCCCATGCCACAGCTTCTACTTAATAGGAAGTGGCACATAACCAAGACATGTTCTAAATACTTATTTATCAGGAAAAGAACGACTAATTTTAATGGCAGGTTTATTTTAACAGCGAGAGACAGGACAAAAAACATTCAGAAAAACGCATTTCAAAAAAATTGGTTTGCCTTTTAATCCCCATCAATCAGCAAGATTTCTGGCTCCCAGGTGTCTTCTATAGTGTTAACAAGCTGAGAATAGGAGCACTCCTAAAGAGGGAGTCCCGCATCTTCGGTAAGGGAATCAGGAAATGAAGCCTTGTGGCTTCACTTCCCGGTTCCTTACTGCACATGCGCGAGTTGCGCTGCGCAATCCGAACGGTCCCTGCTGTCTCTGGGACCCGTGTGTCCCAGCAGACAGCGCGGGGGGACAGGAAGTGGCGTAGACTCCCGTGGGAGTTTATGCCCGGAAGTGGGTGCAAATACCTGTCTTAGACAAGTATCTGCACCCCCCTCCCCCCTGAAAGGTGCCAAATGTGACACCAGAGGGGGGGGGGGTGGGGGGGGTTCTGAAAAGCGGAGGTTCAATTTTTGTGTGAACCTCCGCTTTAAGGCTGGGTTCACACTGTCTTTGCATGCGACTCACGGCAGGGGTCTTGTGCGTCCCCTGTTCTCAGTTTCAGGGACAAATTTTTGCCTGAACTCAGTGACTCTCCGCAGCCGAAATGGAGATACAGTGCCCTGAAAAAAAGTATTTATACCTCCTAAAATTTTCCACATTTTGTCATGTTACAACCAAAAACGTAAATGTATTTTATGTGATAGACCAACACAAAGTGGCACATAATTGTGAAGTGGAAGGAAAATGATAAAAAATGGTTTTCAACATTTTTTACAAATAAATATGTGAAAAGTGTGGTGTGCATTTGTATTCAGCCCCCCCCGAGTCAATACTTTGTAGAACCACCTTTCACGGCAATTAACAGCTGCAAGTCTTTTTGGGGATGTCTCTACCAGCTTTGCACATCTAGAGAGTGACATTTTTGCCCATTCTTCTTTGCATGGCTTCTCAGCTAAAAACGATTACCATAAGGTAAATAATGTCGGCCGGCAAATGGTACAAACGGAGCGTGAGAGCAGCACGGTGACGTCAGCACGTCGCTCCTCCCTACGCGTTTCGTCACTAAGCGGACGTCTTATGGTAATCATTTTTAGCTTGTTTTTAACAGAACTTTTTCTTAATAAAAACCATCTGGTTTTACTTATGGCGCCCCTTTTGCTTCCTCTTTATGGGCTAACTTACCCATTGACGCCATTTTTGTGGCTGTCCATCAGAGTTTTGACTTCTACCTAGCCTGCTGAGACGTCTGGCTCGACTAGCCACTGGAGGTGTCGGGAGAACTAAAGTCCCTAGCCGGGTATATGTCACAAGCTTCCACAGCTTGTTCAGCTGGTAAGCCTTTAGTCTATGTGGTGGTGGATTCACAGTGTCCCTATACTTAGAAGATCCCTCACAGGGTGTTCTTAACCCTTATTCCTTGTTGGAGATTTCATGGAACAGACTTTTTTTGCATCTACAAATCTCTTGAATATTTGTATATCACCCATTTATGGACTCTATGGTTTATGCTTATTTAATTAAGTCACATATATCTGTTTATCATCGGATCATAGTCAACAATCCTTTTTGTTTACAGGTCTTGATGTAATCACTATACCTTGTATATTCGACCGTCATTGTAGGGTATTTTTTCTCATTATCGCAGTTTTTTTTTTAAAGTCTTTTTGGTGTGCATTTCACTTTTGAGCTTTCTTTTCTTAATTTAGGCATACTAGCGCAGTTTTTTCTTTAAATATGCTGTGCTGATGTGTCCTCTCCCGCTCAGAGAACACTCCACTGTCTCAACTGGGAGACACCGGAGTGTTCTCAGAGCGGGAGAGGACACATCAGCACAGCGCCTTTATATTTGTTTGGCTTGATACAGAGTGGTGCGCTCATAGCACCTTTTAAATGCGAGTACCCTTATATAGGGAATATTGTCATTTTAAAATAAAACTTTTAAAAACGGTAATACACTATAAGCAACCATCCAAGGATCTAAATGCTGACCATAAACCCAGAGGTGGTTTAAAAGCGTGTTTTGACCGAGCTTAGGTGCAAGTTCACATGCTCTAAGTTGAGCACATACACCAAAGGGGAGCACAAGAGTGGACACAAGCACTTTACTTTTTTAGATCATCTGTTTTATCATCTGCAATGAGCACCAGAAGAATGGAGAAGTTATGAATGGACGTTATGCTGCGATTTTATGGACACAGATTAATGCATGAGTTAGTTTGGCACAAGAGCACTTTAAACACGATTCACTTGATATCTATATTGATGCACTTTTATATAGAATTATGTAAATTACAGAATATGCAATTATCGCACAGGGTTGCAAATTTCTCTATTGCATATGAATGTTACGTGTGTATATAGAGGTGTGTATTCTACACAGGTTGTCATTGGGAGGATCGCATAGGATTGCAATTTTTATTGTTCATGATCACAACTTATAAAATCGCATAAGATTGCATTATTATATTCGCTAGATTTTTCTATATAGGAATAGAATATCTCACCACCACTATTTAACTGCAGCCAGTAATATTATGATTTAGTACGGTTACCGTATGATTACATTTGGATAGCGCAGCATTATATTGGTATAAAAGGTTTGCAGTTGTGCTACTCTTTCCATTGTCGGATGATGGATTGAACAGTGCTACGTGAGATGTTCAAGGCTTGGGATATTTTTATTTTTTTATTTTTTTTATAACGTAACCCTGCTTTAAAACGTCTCCACAACTTTATCCCTGACCTGTCTGGTGTGTTCCTTGGCTTTCATGATGCTGTTTGTTCACCAAGGTTCTCTAACTTGAGGGCTTCACAGAACAGAGAATACTGAGAGATTAAATCACACACAGGTGGACTTTTTACTAATTAGGGGACTTCTAAAGACAATTGGTTCCACTAGATTTTAGTTAGGAGTGTCAGAGTAAAGGGGGCTGAATACAAAATGCACGCCACACTTTTCACTTTCCTTCCACTTCACAATTATGTGCCACTCTGTGTTGCTCCATCACATAAAATTCAAATAAAATACATTTATAACATGACAAAAATGTGGAACATTTCAAAGGGTATGAATACTTTTTCAAGGCACTGTATGTGAACCGGCTCCATAGAGAGCCGGTCATAATCTCCCATCATGCTAATTGGATGTGGAGAAAGCCCCATCCAATTCTCACTAGCGTGAACCAAGCCTAAAGGGAGTGCTCCTAAATCTCAAAAAAACACCTGTCCACAGAAGCAATCAGATTCCAATCTCTCCACCATGGCCAAAACCAAAGAGCTGTCCAAGGATGTCAGAGACAAGATTGTAGACCTACACAAGGGTGGAATGGGCTACAAGACCATCGCCAAGCAGCTTTGTGAGAGGGTGACAACAGTTGGTGCGATCATTTGCAAATGGAAGAAACAAAAAATTACTGTCAATCTCCCTCGGTCTGGGGCTCTATGCAAGATCTCACCTCGTGGAGTTTCACTGATCATGAGAACAGTGAGGAATCAGCCCAGAACTACACAGGAGAATCTCGTCAATGATCTCTAGGCAGCTGGGACAATGGTTACCAAGAAAACAATTGGTAACACACTACGCCGTGAAGGACTGAAATCCTGCAGCACCCGCAAGGCGCTGCTCAAGTAAGCACATGTACAGGCCTGTATGAAGTTTGCTAATGAACATCTTAATGATTCAAAGGAGATCTGGATGAAAGTGTTGTGGTCAGATGAGACCAAAATCAAGCTCTTTGGCATCAACTCAACTTGCCTTGTTTGGAGGAGGAGGAGGAATGCTGCCTATAACACCAAGAACACCATCAAACATGGAAACATGATGCTTTGGGGGCATTTTTCTGCTAAGGGGACAGAACTTCATCACATCAAAAGGGACGATGCCCGAGGCCATGTACCGTCAAATCTTGAGTGAGAATTTCAGTCCCTCAGCCAGGGCATTGAAAATGGGTCGTGGGTGGGTATTCCAGCATGACAATGACCCAAAACACATCGCCAAGGTAACAAAGGAGTGGCTCAAGAAGAAGCACATTAAGGTCCTGGAGTGGCCTAGCCAGTCTCCATACCTTAATCCCATAGAAAATACGTGGAGGGAGCTGAAGGTTCCAGTTACCAAATGTCAGCCTCAAAACCTTAATGACTTGAAGAGGATCTGCAAAGAGAAGTGGGATGAAAACCCTCCTGAGATGTGTGCAAACCTGGCGGTCAACTACAAGAAACGTCTGACCGCTCCGATTGCCAACATGGGTTTTGCCACCAAAAGGGGTCAAACACTTATTTTACTCATTAAAATGCAAATCAATTTATAAAAAAAAAAAAAAATTTAAAATGGATATTTTTGTTGTTATTCCGTCTCACACTGTTAAAAGTACACCTACCATTAAAATTATAGACTGATCATTTCTTTGTCAGTGGGCAAACACAAAATCAGCAGGGGATCAAATACTTTTTTCCCCTCACTGTATAAAAATGCACAAAAAGTGTATGTTCATTACAGAAAAAAAAAAAAAAAAAAAAAAAAAAAAAAAGTGTATGTATATATATATATATATATTTATATTTTGAGTAGAATTTAGAATAGTAGAATGTATCATTGGGGAATTTTCCCTTCACTGGTCTCAGAGAAACAATAGGAAGTTAGAAGAAATTTCCAAACATGAGGGTATTCCCTCCCTTGTCCCCATTTCCTCTCCCCTTTTGTTCTGGATTTCCACTCACTTTCTCTCTCAGCGACAATAATTACCAGTATAAATAGAGAGGGCGAATCTCCCCAAACGGTACACAGGCAGCAATAAAAACCATGACAGAGGATCTAACCCTTTCATGCTCTAGGCAAACCCTTTTTCTTTTCTTACGCACCAGTATCACCCTCTCTCAGTCCCTGTACAGTGGGGCTGTTCTGTGAGAGGAAGAAAAAGTACAAAGGAGCCAATCAGTTCATGTGATGACAAGAAGCATGCTGATAGGAGGAGAGAGCAAAGTGATAGGGAGTGGAGCTCATTACTGCGCCACTTCTTTAACTGTTGAGTCACAGGCTGGGATGGATCCAGAACAACCTGGGCTCAGAGGAAGTGGGTTGAATGATGCTGGAACATACATGAGGTTATCTAGTGACAGAAAAAAAAAAAAGATACTGCAGGAGAGTTTCCTGGATTGATGGTAAACATTGCAGCAAAAACTGACTTATTATTGGTTGCCTGAGCCACACAGTTTTATTTGCCTTATATCATTTTTTTTTACCTTAAACCTGGGGTCTGTAACATTTTTCACCCCATCATAGTAGAAGTTGTCTCCAACAGACAGGATGAAGTCAGCTCCCCAGTTGGCCACCGTTCTGCCCAGCTCCGCTGCGACGTGGGCCTCCTGCTTGGTGTGGTATGGAGGGAGGGGTAGGCCGCCCCAGTCGCCTATTACTGCGAAGCGTAGAGAGGACTCAGAGCCTTCTGGTAGGTTAAAGAGGGTCTTTGGTGCCACACATGGGAGGATGGTCAACAGAAACACAAACATCTCCATTGTGAACCTGGGTGGGGGAAGAGATACATAAAGTTATGGCACCAATTAGGTAGACAGGTGGAAAGTTTGAAACACTGAAACCTTCAAGACTGACAAGTGCCAATTCTTTGAGCAACACCTGGATGGCAATAATCTTTAAAAAAAGAAAACATTTTTGGGATTATCATCAAATGTATTTTAATACAATGCTTTTGGAGTAAAAATCTACCTAAAAGATAGTTTTCTATTTAAGATACATTAATTTAGTTTATTCAGCATGAAAATGAGCTTAGTTATGGTTATGTAGCACGAGGCTTTATATTCTGCAATATTTACATTTTTGGTAAACTCATTCAGTGAATCCAAGCTCTGCAAGCTGAGATAACAGCCACTGCATTGATGAATTCACACAATTTCACTGTAACTATGAGATAAAAATATAGTTCAGGAATATTCCATTATTTTTCAAATCTATGTACACTACAAACTGTAGGATTGAATCAGTTCTGATAGTGACGTTTTACTAACCTGACAGCTTTTAATTCCAAATAGGAAACCTTCATTTTGTTTGTAAATAAAGATTTTAACTACCAGCAAGAAGCAATTTCAGATCTGTCTTGGCAGTGCCTGTTAGCAGGCATCCACTCACCTGCTGCCACCACGTCCCTCCCCTTGTTGTGCCGCATCACCAGCCGTCCCATTGAATGGGACTGTCGGTGAGTCAACTGCGGGACAGAGGCGGAGCAACTGCGGGACAGAGGCGGAGCCTCTGCGGGACAGAGGCGGAGCCTCTGCGGGACAGAGGCGGAGCCTCTGCGGGACAGAGGCGGAGCCTCTGCGGGACAGAGGCGGAGCCTCTGCGGGACAGAGGCGGAGCCTCTGCGGGACAGAGGCGGAGCCTCTGCGGGACAGAGGCGGAGCCTCTGCGGGACAGAGGCGGAGCCTCTGCGGGACAGAGGCGGAGCCTCTGCGGGACAGAGGACTGTTGCTCCCTTTTTATCCAAACGCCTTAAATGTCTGGTCTACAATGAACTGAGCAACCATCTCACCGAGAATTAACCTTCTTGATCCCCTTTAGTCTGGATTTCACCCTCCATGGAAACGGCTCTCCTAAGACTCAAAACAATCTGCTAAGGGCTAAATGAAATGGACACTATTCTGAACTTCTACTCCTGGACCCCTCTGCTGCCTTTGACAGTGGACCACCCATTCCTCCTAAAAAAAACTCCACACCTTTGGTCTCTGTGACCTTGCTCTTCGCTGGTCCTCTTTCTACCTATCCAACCGCATCTTTAGCATTACTTAAAATTCTACTTCCTCCTCTTCCTTTCCGTCAGGGTTCCCCAAGGTTCTGTTCTTGGACCACTTCTATTCTCGATCTACACCTCCTCCCTGGGTCAGCTGATTGCCTCCCGTAGCTTCCAATACCAGCTCTTCGCTGACACCCATATTCATCTACCGCTCACTTCTTCAGTCACGTATCACTAATTTACTAAACCGACATATCAGTCTGGATGTCACACCACTTTCTCAAACTTAATCTATCCAAAACCAAACTCAGAATTTTTCCACCCCCACGTGCCGTTCTCCCCGATATCTGTCAAGAACGATGGCACAACTATCAGCCCGTCCCCACATGCCAAGGTTCTGGGTGTTATCCTGGACTCTAAACTATCCTTTTGGACTCACGTCCAAATCTTGCTTCTTGCTATCATCTTCAAAATAGGCCCCTTTCTAACCAACGACACCACAAAGCTCCTAGTTCATTCCCTGGTCATCTCTTGCCATGACTGACACTTCCTCCTCACGGGATTATCTTTACATAGGCTATCCGCTCTTCAGTCCATCATGAATTCTGTTACCAGGCTCATCCACCTCACCAACGATTCATATGAACTAAAAAGGGGGAGTTTGGGACTTTAAATGAGACATATGGGTCACGTCTCCATCCCTAAATCTGCAAAAAGGGGGGGGGAGGGTTAGGGACTTTGAATGAGGGGGGTACACATGGCTAGAAGAGGAGTAGATATCAAAAATATGTTTTTATTGATGAAACAAGGAACATGGCAAAAATGACATGATACATGCGGCAATGAATAAAAATGGTCAATCACATATTACAAACCGTATATAGAAACAAACATTAGTAGCAACCAGCCAACCACTGTGTGGTATGGAACGAATCCTGGATGTAGTAAAAACACTTAAAATTACATTGTAGATGGAGAACTCAAGATAAAGTATTGAGTAGGGGCGTTTGCATGAGAATAAATGCATCCAAAAATTGCACTCTTCAGGGACGGGTGCACAATATTATATATATTTCATCTACATTTATTTACCAAACGTTTGTATTTTATCTATTTTGTATTGTCAAAGCAATCTCTTATGTGCAAAGTCTCAGAGACGTACACCCGCCCCTGAAGAGTTTGTAAAGGTCAAAGTGTACCCCCCCCCCCCCCTTTCTTTTTACCAACCATTCAGGGTCAATTACTCCTCTTGGCCAATCCCTCCACTGGCTTCTGCTCACCCAACAAATTCAATATACAAACAACTTACAAAGCCATCCAGAACTCTGTCCCTAGTTACAATACTAACCATGTCTCAAAATACCAACCGAAATCATTTCCTTCATCCCTCCCAAGAGCTCCCTTGTCACCTCCTCCCATACTCACCTGTAGGACCTTTCCCGAGCCTCTCCTATCCTATGGAGCGTCCTACCCCAAATCTGTCTTACTACACCTCCTACTAAGTTTGCTTTTGGGCGATCCCGGAAAACCCTTCTCTTCAGAGAAGCCTATTCTACCCAACAACTATACTTTTTCTCCATCAGCACATCCCCGTCAGTTATTACCTTTTGTATCACTTTGACCCTCCCTCCAAGGTTATAAGCTCCAACGAGCAGGGCCCTCGGATTCCTCCCCTATTGTAACTGTACTGTCTGCTCTCATGTTGTAAAGCACTGCACAAAATATAAATCCTGTATAATAATTAGTAATAGTATATAGCCAGCTTAAGGCTGCATTCACACCTGAGCGTATCTTCAGGCAGAAAGTCGCATGATTTTGTACAGGTCAAAAGGTCACCAAAGTAAAAAGCAGAAAAATGCCTGTAATCTGCCCAAAAAGAATCTCATGTACTTTTTTGAGCTTCAGTCGCTTTGCTTCAGGTGACAGAACGCTCAGATGTGAACAGGGGCCAATTAAACAAATGGAATTTTACTTGTTGGGCGTTTTGGCACTTTTGAGATGAGCATTTACGCTTAGGTGCGAATGCAGCCTAAGGAATTTATGCAGGATTTTTTTTTTTTAATGTCTAGAGGAGAGGAGGGGTAGAAACGTGAGTTGGGCTTCAACAAAAGCTGTAAAAACCGTCTCATAAAATGGTTAGGTTATCACCACCTCAAACAGCTCTTTGTCCTGATTTCCTCCATAGACCACAGTTATCGACATGAACCCAGTGTCTTTCTACAGAGAGAGTGGTATTCTACATCAATTTTATCATAAGGGCTGATAAGAACACCTACTGTGTTGAAATGGCAGTAGTAGTGATGAGAAGACTCCTCGTGTTAGCAGTGCAGGCCTATGTTCTCTTCTTCAATCTGCAGGCTGAAAGAGAAAAAAAAAAAAAAAAAAAAAAATGACTCAATGCCCCCATCCACATCAAATCCCTCCAGCAGAACTATTGTTTTCTGCCGCTGAGGAGCCTCCCCTGCCATCGGAATACACCCATTTGTGCAGCTGGCTATAGCCTGAACTGCTCTTTCATGAAAAAGCCAACAGACTGGTTGTTCAGAAGTCAATCAATAGGTCAACTATGTACAACTGACCTGCCCATACATTGGAAGGCTACTTGCTGGCAGAATACACTGGTCGGTGCTACCGACTAGAGCCTGTGGCACTGATCAGTCAAGAAAAATCCAACAGACTGGTTGTTTAGAAGTCGCTTTATTTATTCAGACCAGGTTTTTTGGTTTTTTTTTTAACCTCAAAAAAACAAAAAAAAAAAGGGGGGGGGGGGGGGGGGGGGAAACAGACCCCAGGTGCCAGAAATGCTAGGCACACCACTGCCATAGAATGAATGAAATTTGGCCAATCCCCATAGAACTGGCCAAATTTTGATCCATCTATGGGCAATTTATAAGATATAATCTAGAGAAGGCGTGCTACCAGGGACATTAGAGCCGCACAAGAGAAAAACAGCTTTGTCTAAGGAGCCCAATAGCGTGGCCAACTTCCAGCCCGACACAGATGTGTCCTCCAAATACATTGCGTGCCCTTTATTTAAAGCTGGCTGTAGATAGTTGGTTCAGAGAGGACCGGAACAATTTAAATTCAGTTATAGTCGATCCTGTCTGAAAGAAGAAGTTGATCTAATGATCGACTTCTCTAGAACGGGACTGGTAGAAAATGTTTGCTCAACTAGTGCCCAATTAGCCGTAGGGCTGATCAGTGTAGTCAGACTAGTCAGACTAGCACAGTGGGAATGATTCCTCCTCCTTTTTTTTCCCGATTGAAAAAACATGATCATTGTACAGCCAGCCTAAAGCATACAACTTTGAATTCTTTGCCTTTCTTTTCCCCTTAGACAAGATCTGTACTGGGTTTATCAAAGACCCATTTCAGCTCCCATTTGACAGTTATTCCCCAGGAAGACCCACATTAGTTCTCACTATAGTCATGTCAAGGAAACACCCCAAGTACCCCTAAGCTAGCTCATATTTGGCAGAGACAATGCTACAGCCAGAGGCGTAACCAGAACCTTCAGGGACCTGGTGCAAAAGACAATGTCCCTGACCGCTGGGGCCCTCTCCTTTGGTCCTGGGGCACCTCCCACTGACCCCAAGGATCTTTACTCCAGTGGTTGAGTGCCATAGAATGTGATGTTAAATCGCACTGGGGTCACAGCAGTGTGGACCGAGCAGAGGGACCCTTTTAAATGTTCTGCCGTCTTGGAACCCCCCCAAGGTGGTGGAATGCCAGGGCCCAGTCAAAACTGCAACCCTGGTAATTCCACCACTGGCTACAGCAAACTCAATTGTAAGACAATATAAAGCAGGATTTACCACCATTGTCCAATATTCAGTGGTGAAAAAAAAAAAAATTAAATAAAAAAAAAAAAAAAACAAACAAACAAACAAACAAACAAAAACACAAAGGGAAGGAGTCAGCGCTTAAAGGGGATTTCCACTTTTGCAGTCAAATTTGAGAAAACCCCTCTATATAGGTTTATGTGCTCCCAATCACACAGCATGCCTAAAATGTTTTGTAAAAATATTTACCTTTTAGATGTTTCAAAGGAGAAGGTGTTGTGGCCGATGCTAAGAATTTCTGGACAGTGTTTGTCCCCACACACAGAAAACTATCCCTCATTACCATACAAAGGAGGAGGGCCATTGTAAATGTTTAACCCCTTATTAGGACAGATGCGGTTTACAGCTAAATGAAAAACTGCAAATAGCACAGAGATAATTCTGTTAAACATTACTCCACAACCCCCTCCATAACATTACAGAGCAGGGAGAGCAGGTAAGGATTTTTAAAATCTCAAAAAAGGTAACCAGACATTTTTTGATTTATTTTTTCAAGTGATGCTATGTTAATGGCTGCAAAAGTGAAACACACACTTTAAAACACCCGTCAATCAGGGTGGGAAAAGAAAAAAAAGGAAAAAAAAAAAAAAAAAAAAAAAAAAGAAAAAAGGAAAAGAAAAGAGGAAAAAAAGAAAAAAAGAAAAAAAGAAAAAAAGAAAAAAAGAAAAAAAGAAGGAAAAAAAAAAAAGAAAAAGGAAAAAAAGAAAAAAGGAAAAATCTGATTTTTTTGATCCAATTTAGTTTTATAAAATGCTTTTGGAGTAAAAAAAAATATCTAAAGATAGGTTTCTATTTAAGATACATTAATAATTTAGTTTATTCAGCATGAAATGGAGTTTAGTTATGTAGCATGAGGCTGTATATTCTGCAATATTTACATTTTTGGTAACCTCATTCGATGAATCCAAGATAACATGCACTGCATTGATGCATTCACACAATGTCACAGTAACCATGAGGAAAAAAAAAAAAGACAAAGTTCAGGAATATTCCTTTATCCCATCGTTTTGCAAATCTATGTACACTACAAACTGTATGATTGAAGAGAAATGCATCTGTACCAGGCTCTAAGTATGAGGAGGAAGGGCAAGCAGTAAAAATGTAATTAAAGATTCTAACTACCAGCAAGAACGAGCCCTTACATTTAAAGAGCACCTGTCATATCAGATCCATCATGGCAGTGCCCGTTAGTGGGCATCCACTCACCTGCTGCCGCCACAACCCTCACCTTGTTGTGAATGGGAATGTCGGTGAGCCAACAGCGAGTCAGGAGGAGGAGCCGCTGTAGGACAGAGATGACAGTGGCTCTTTAAAAAAAATGATACTTTAAATCAAGCCTTTTTAGCGATTTGAATCAACTTTATTTAAATCAAATCCACCCTGCCCTCAATACCTGAAGGCTGCAGATTATGATTACTCGGCATGAATTCTACAACCTAAATCCAGAGGGTGTAAACTCCTATTTATTTTTACCTATAGGGAAGCCTTTTTAGGCTTACCTACAGGTACAGGAAATCTCTCCTAAACATACGCCGTTTAGGAGATATTAGCTTTAGAAGCAGCCGGTGACGTCACAGGTGTAAGCGCTCTGAAGGATTGTCATACCCGTGCCGTTCCTTCAGAGCTCTGTGCCATAAACGCATGTGCGCAGGAGTGATGTCATTGGGGCTCACCCATTCATACGCCCGAAGCCTGCCAACCTGGTAGGAAGACCGGGTGAAGACGGAAGCGCCTTTAGAAGTGACAGTGTGCCGCTCGGGGCTTTGTTATCAGGCAAGTCCTTCCATAATGTGAAAGTATGCACCGCATACTAGATTATGACAAACTGCCTGGGGCTCTTTTTTTTTGCTGCAGTTTACTACCGTTTTAAGCTGGCCATGGATGGATTGAAATTTAGCTGGTTCAGCAGGAACCGGCTAAATTTGGATCCATTTATGGGCAGGCTGATTGTACTTAAAGTAATTGTAAATTCTAATTTTTTTTTTTTTTTATCAACAACAAATATGTTATTCTTACCTCCACTGTGCAGTGGTTTTGCAGAGCAGCCCCGATCCTCCTCTTCTCAGGTCCCTCTTCACTGCTCCTGGCCCCTCCCTCCTGGCAAATGCCCCCACAGACAGCAGCTTGCTATGGGGGCACCCAAGCCAAGTCACAGCTCCATGTGTCCATTCAGACATAGAGCCCCAACCTGGCACCCTCTCTCCCCTGATTGGCTAACTAACTTGATTGACAGCCGCGGGAGCTAACGGCACCTCTTCTGTGTCTCAGCCAATCAGAAGGAGAGTCACAAATGGCTAAGACACTCATGGACATCTGCCTTTACAACTCCCTTAAGGATGTATGGGGACCCCCCCCCCCCCCCCATTTCAGGGCTCTAATGAGGAAAGCTGCTGGGCCTGCATCCCTTTAGATTGGGAGGATCTCACCAAAAATGAGATTTTTGTTGCAGGAGATGCCTGAAATCTTACTTGTATCTTAGTGCAGACTTCTTGGAAAATCAGTGAGCCAATCACACAAGCAGGAAAAAAGCTTTCTGGGGGACGTTCAGTACAGAACTCCACCAGGTTGCCATATTGCATTTCACAGAAAATTATAGAGCTGCAGATTGAAAAGGAAGGGGAAGTTTGATTAACATTCAAAGAAAACATGACTTGTGTCGCAATTGGACTTTGAACCGCTCTGCCCTAATTCTCTGCATGATAAACCCGATCATTTCCACTCCGCTATCGGAATTCAGAAGAGAAGTTACTAAAACTATGCATGCATGTATGTATGAGACTCCTTAAAGTGTAGGATCACCTTTACAGAAAATCTGTAAGGTGACCTTACATTGGACCCCCCCCCCCCCCCCCAGTCCTGCTGTACTGCAATCCCGCGATTCTGCTCAGACTGGAACACCACTTCCCCCCTCATGGATTTGAAATCCTCCTGGTTCGCCCTCTCCTCTCTGTGCTGACAGGACGGGCTAGATGGATTCTGATTGGTCAGCGCAGTCTATGCGACAATGCTGACCGATTAGAATACCTCTTGTCCGTACGCACCGAGAGCTGCAGAAAGGAGATTTAGGCCACTTTCACACTGGGGCGGCGGCTCCGTTAGCGGTAAAGCGCCGTTAGTTTTAGCAGCGCTTTACTGCTGTTTAAGCAGTGCAATAGCGGGGCGCTTTTAACCCCCAAGAAGGGGTTAAAAGCGCCCGTGTTGCGGCGCTTCTGAAGCACTGCCCATTATTCCAATAGGCAGGGGCGGCTTAGGAGTGCTGTATACACCGCTCCTACACCGCCTTAAAAATGCTGCTTGCAAGACTTTTCTTCCCGTCCCGCAAGCGCACCGCCCCAGTGTGAAATCACTCAGGCTTTCACACTGGGGAGGCATGAGAGGCAGTTTTCAAGCACTTTACAGTGAAAACTGAAAAGCCTGAAAACTGGGGGGGGGGGGTCCAGTGTAAGGTCACCTTACAGATTTTCTGTAAAGGCGATCTTGCACTTTTTTGTTGATGAAAAGAAAAATTGCATAATGTGTAGTGGCAGAAACGTTACCTTCCCCAATCAGCACACCAGTGCCTCGTCCAGATATTCCTATGGTAACAAATTCTCTGTGACAATGCAGAGTAATGTGTTCTTCTAGTTCTGCTGTGTCAGGCTATGACACCATCGGATTGTTTGTGGTCTAAACGCGGTCACATGACTGAGAGTCACATGAGTTATCAGTCAGCTTTACAAACACTGCAATGTGACTCCACATACCTATGTGCACATCACCCAGCCTGCCCAGGTGTATGGTTTTACTAAGCAAAGAGTCCCAAAACTTCCTGGACTTTGAACCGCTCTGCCCCAATTCTCTGAATGATAAACCCGATCATTTCTACTCCGCTATCGGAATTCAGAAGAGAGGTTACTAAAACTTTTAAAATTTGTTTTTGCATTATGACAAAGGGGCAAAACTTCATTTGAAGAAGTTACAAAAAAAAAAAAAAAAAAAAAAAAAAAAAGCGAATCTTTTACGTTCAGGAGAGGAGCATACATTTTTATTGAGGCTTGTTCAGGGGCTTGGGCAAAAAAAAAAAAACCACAACAACAAACACACCAAAAGCTTCAGTTTAGGAGCAGCAGTGTGTATGAGGCCTGGTTTTCTTTTCTTTATCCCTTTCCCTTTAATTTTCACCAGTAAAACACTTCCTGTCTTAACCACTTTAGCCCCAGAAGGATTTACCCCCTTCCTGACCACAGCACTTTTTGCGATACGGCACTGCGTAGCTTTAACTGACAATTGCGCGGTCGTGCGATGTTGCACCCAGGCAAAATTTACGTCCCTTTTTCCCCCCACAAATAGCGTTTTCTTTTGGTGGCATTTGATCACCTCTGCGTTTTTTATTTTTTGCGCTATAAACTAAAAAAAGCGTCAATTTTGGGAAATAAAAACAAAAAAAAAAAAAAAAAAAAAAAGTATTTTTTGCTTTTTGCTATAATAAATATCCCCCCCCCAAAAATTATTAAAACAAAATTTCTCTCAGTTTAGGCCGATGTGTATTCTTCATATTTTTGGTAAAAAAAAAAACCCAATAAGCGTATACTGATTGGTTTGCGCAAAAGTTATAGTGTCTTCAAAATAGGGGATAGATTTATGGCATTTTTATTATTATTTCTCTTTTTTTTTTTTTTTTTTTTAACAATGGCAGCGATCTGCTATTTTTATCATGACTGCGACATTATGGCGGACACATTGGACACTTTTGACACTATTTTGGGGACAATTGTCATTTATACAGCAATCAGTGCTATAACGGCCCCCCATTCTAACAAATTTTCAAAAAATACAGATTTTTTTTTTTTAACTTGTAAACAAAAAAAAGGTGTTGGAAAAGGTCTTAGCAGTGGCTGTGTCACTGCATCCAATTGATATGAATGGGACTGCCTGCACAGGAATGCACAACACTTAAACATGGCCCTCGCATGGACATATTCTGCATTACTCCCGTGTGAACTAAGCCTAATGCCGCGTACCCACGATCTGGATTTTGGTCAGAAAAAGATATGATGGCTTTTCCCGACGGGATTCCGCTCAAGCGTGCCTTGCATACACACGGTCACACAAAAGTTCGCTGAACTTTCGACCGTCAAGAACGCGGTGATGTACAACACTACGGCGAGCTGAGAAAATTAAAGTTCAATGCTTCCGAGCATGCGTCGAATTGTTTCCAAGCATGCGTAGGAATTGTGCGCGTCGGAATTGCCACAGGCGATCGTATTTTCGGATAGGAACTTTTTCCGACCGAAAAATTGAGAACATGCCCTCAATCTTTTGCTGGCTGGAATTCGGCCAGCAAAAGTCCGATGGAGCATACACACGATCCCATTTTCCGACCAAAAGCTCTCATCGGCCTTTTGCTGGCTGAATTTCCGATCGTGTGTACACGGCATTAGAAATGAATTTAAGAGAAAAAAAAAAAAAAAAAAAAAAAAAAACAGCTCTTAGATTAGATCTGAAAGAAATTCTACTAGTGTAGGACTGGCTTTACCTCCTTCATTGAAGGATTAAGCAAAGCAGCACATGTTTGCCCCCCTCCCCCCCTTGGTAACAATAGGGCTTAATTCCACAATTGGGGGTCTTTTACGCATGGTAGAGACTACACACATTGTAAGTGTAAAGTACAATTCCCCAACATGCAGGTTGAGGTTTTGTGATAAGGACACACTGGGAGGGGTGGAATGTATGTGGGGGAGGTGTGAGCTATAGTGGGAACCCTGTACAACCTACACCACTGTCCCGACATGGGAGGTGGAGGTCTACATTGGGACACATGATAGAGTTTACCAGCTGCATCACCTTTCCAAACCGAAATCTAAAATACTTACTTACATACATATCAAGACCACAACGCAATCTACATCCTGTATGATATAACTTAGAATACTTCCGCCTGTCAAACCGAAACCGAGGAACAGCCTGATGTTTACAGTAAACCTTTATCGCCTTCCTTGAAAGCTGCCCATTAAATTATTCAATTTTCAAGAATTTGATTTGTTGGATCAGCAGGTTAGACCCCAAATCATGGAATGTCTGAATGTCTAAAGCTGACCACACACACACACACAATGTTCTGATTGTAGAATCTGCTTAAGGCTCCTTTCACATTTGGCGTTTTGGGAACCCAAGGCAGAATCGCTGCGATTCTCAAATCGCACTGCAATCACAAAACACATTAGGGTGTCATTAATTTTTCAATAGTACCCAATAAAAAAAAATAAATAAAATAAAAACAAAACTAAAAAAACGCAGCAGTTTTGGCATAAGTTGCACGGCAAACCTTAGTGTGCGAAGCTTGTTTATCAAAGAGGAGTAGGAGCTTCTATTGGGTAACATGCTTTGCAGCAAAACCGCACTGCGTATCATGTGCCATTGAGGCTGGGTTCACAATGCTGCGATGTCAGACATTGATTCGCACCACACTGCTGTGCAACTCACATGTGATGTCTGTGGGATGCAAATTCAGCCATACAGATTGTATGGCTGAATTTGCATCGCATTCGGACCAAAGTCATGCAGGACCCTTTTTTTTGGTCCGCACCAGAATCGGATCCGACTCCTGTTCGAATTGACAGTTCGCACTGCGCTATGCGAACCGATCTTGGGGCGTCATTAACTTTCTATTGCCAGCCGCAGCGGTTCACATAGGGCAGTGTGGATTCGCACGGGTTTCTCGCATCGCAGCAGTGCGAACCGAGCCTGAAAAATAAATGGCAGCCAAACATGCGTTTTGCGATTGCAGTGCGATTTGAAATTGTAGGCAGAATTGCAGCAATGAAAGAAGTCTTATACCCTGTACATGTGATCCGAAAAGCAGAGACGACAGACCGTCTGACTTATTTCGCTTGCTAGTCACAAGTAGAAATTTAAGGAGGTTTACTGAAGTTATGAAACTTTTCGCACGACAGAATAAAAATACAGAAGTGATGTCATGTGTTCTATTGTATTGTCAGACAACTGTACTGGTTAAACGAAAATCATACGAGGAAAACCATGCTTGTCCCATGGGATAATATTGGATGAACTGTTGTGATCGGCTATCGAAAGCCATGTAGCAACATTTAGATTATCATTCGAAGAGGTATTTTTTTGTACGATTTTCAGATTGTGTGTACGGCCATAAGGCTCACCATATGTGTTGCAATCTGCCTATTAAATTTTATTACACAGGATTTATATAGCGCCAACAGTTTGCACAGCGCTTTACAACCTGACCAGACAATCAACTTTGGATTTACCAAAACTTTGTAAACATGAGCATCTCCCTAATCCAATTTGAACAGTTCCATTGCCGATAATAGGGGGGGGGGGGGTGTCTCCTAATCGGATATAGGCTTCATACATGGGAACGGCTGAAGGCAGTTAAAACCAGGTTCCCTAGAAAAACAAACAATGGTGCTCTGACCAACAGTGACCCCCCCCCCCCCCCCCATACCATGAGGAGAGAAGGTGAGGGACATTCCAAAATGCAAGATGGCTGCTGTTTGCATGTGTGAGGACCCCTGTTTTTCTGGGGTCCCTGAGGTGTAATGCATTACATCAAAAAGCACCCTCAAGCTACACAATTGTTCCTCTGGTTTATAGGTTGGTGAGAACAGAAGTATAAGTGAAAGTTTCAGGGTGCTGATCCTGATTTTGGCTTCTTTCCATGTAACTGACCTGGAACAATCATGCACACAGTGAAGTCAAAAATAACTCTGCACTCCTATTCAGGTCAGCTCCCCAGCAGTCCATGATCAGGAGGACAGCACCAGCAATGGTGGCTCCCCATCTCTCCTAACATGCCCACTTCAAGTTGGTGAATATGTCCCACGCATGGAGGGGTCTTGTTGGCTTCAGAAAGGAAATTTCACCCAAGTCACAATAGAGAACAATGACCGACTCATCAAGAAAACAAAGTTTATATAAATATCAACAATTCAACCTCTAAGTACTTGTAATAAACAAACAGGCCACCAATATTGGTAATGTTTTCCTAACTAGAGAAGCGTCATGGCTGCTAATGAGAGAAGTCTACCAGATGACCTCCATAGACATTCCACCACTGACCACATGGAGCTTTACCAGCTGCTGGGAGCAACAAAACCAGCATGGCTTCATATACAATGCAAACCGATACAGCCTTCCCCATAGACACCGATACAGCCTTCCCCATAGAGAGCAGGCTGGATGTGATCAGAGAAGGATACACAACACATAGAAAGTTACAAAGTATCTGATCTCTTCCTGCACTGGGAGCCCATATAGGTCAGTGATCCTGGATGAGACTTACCTCCACCTCGTCCTCCCAGCACTGACTGCACACACAGCCCTTTAACCGGACACAGCCTTCCTCCTCCTCCTCCTCCTCTCTGCAGGGGCCACAACTTCCTCCACCACAGGGGCCACACCAACTCCCTTCCCCCACACTGATTACAGCCGGACTCTCCTCTGTACACCGATCTCCCAACACACACCCTGCTGTCCGGTATATAGCCCTCCTCTATACACTCTGATCACAGCCAGAGACACCGGGAGGGGGAGCCGCATTCCCCGCCGCTAATCAGCCCTCATCACCAACACATGAGCGACAAATATTCACTGATCATCCTCTCCTCTACTTCTCCGTGCTCTGCTCTTCTTTTTTTCTCTCTCTCCTTCTCCCCCCCCCTTCTTTTCTCTCTCTTTTTCTCACTATGGCCCTACTCTCTTTCTGCACCCCCTCCCTCTTCCCCCCCAGTTCTCTCTCTCTTTCCCCTTTTTCTTCTGCTCTAGTTTTTTTTTATCAACCCCCCTTCTTTTCTCTCCCTCTCTCTTTTTTTTTCTCTATTTACAGACTCCTTCTCCTTTTCTGCACCCCATCTATCTTTGCCCCCATTTTCTCTCTCTTACTCTCTCCTTTCCTTCCTCTCTAGTTTTACCTCTGCCCACCCCCTTTCTCTCTCACTTTTCCTCCCCTGACTCTCTCTCTCTTTTTCTATGCCCCCACACTCTGTCTTTCCATCCTCTCTCTTCCCCCCCTCT